>VZTL01037833.1:0-19284 GCA_013400535.1 Scopus umbretta | reverse complement strand
CCTTTTGTTCTTAATGTATTTATGGAAACATTTAGCATAGAGGACAACACATGTGGTATGATAGCAGAGGCCTTGAAATAACAGGCAAAGAATGTTAGCTGAGGGCACCAAGATATCAGCAACTCACCAGTAATCAATTACTGGTCACCACAGGAGTTCAAACTTGGCAGCTGGATAAAACTCACTCTATATATCAAATTCAAATGTAACATGGACTTATAGATCACCAAAGAAAGAACAAGGTTAGGAAAAGAACGTAAGTATGTTAAAGTGTATAAAAGCAGGTTAGGAAAAATATAAATATTACTCCAAAGAACCCTATAGCAAAGATTAAGAAGCTATCAACTACAGACTTCTCGTAGCAAGTGACTCGGGGTGATAACAACTGTAATGCTCTCCAGCCCAGCCCCAGTCTGAAGCCATTGAGAGCAGGACCCAAATGAGCAGTGGAAGAATGAGCATAAAATCAGAAGAAGGTGAAGAAGTATGTACAAACACAAATAACTTTAAATGCATATAATTTGGACTGTTAGTTTTAACATCATTGTAACTGTACTAGTAGTAATGTTCTGATTAGATTTTTAAGACTTTAGACTAGCAATAAGTCCTTGGCTTTGCATTCAAGCTGTGTTTCTTTTGTGATTAGAAAGATTGTAAGAAACTTGTGGGAATTGAAGCAGCCTATTCTGTAACTTGGATGAAACAAATTGGCAGTGCTGGACCTTCTGAACTCAGGTTCCAAAGCTACCTGCACCTGCTGGATGGGTTTAGACAATTCACTTCTATCTCTCTGTGCCTCATTATTTTTCATCAGCAAAATGAGGGTAGAGAGACTGACCTCTGCTGATAGAAACCACTGAAAAAGAAAAGCTAGGCAGCGTGAATCAGGCTTAAATTGGCATAAAATTCAATGATGAATTTCAGGACTTGTCTCCCTCTGGAATTTTTGAAGTCCAAAAGTTCACAGGTTACCACACAATGTCTCCACAAGTGCTCAAGGTTTATTCTTGTTGTTGACTCCAATATAATGAGAGAGAGAGAGAAAGAAGAGGTGGCCCTGTATGAATTTCTCCAGTATGTAGTTTGCTGATCTCATGTCAGCTCCTGAGGAAAAAGCAACTCTCTAGAAAAATTTTCAAGGAAACAAGTAGAAGCTATGCTCTAAATTAATGTTAAGGAGTTTCCATTTTTAAAAATCATTTGTACACCATGATTGTTATTAGCTAATTCTAATTAGCTAGTTCTAATCTCTGTTTCACTCTTATTACTCATACTTTACAATCTTTACTACACAAGCAAAAAAGATATCTACTTTTATGTAGATGTTAGCCAACATGAATTCTAGCATACTTTTACTTCAGAAATTACTTATACCTTTACTCATCTATATGTGTTTTGCTGTGCTGCAATCTTCTCCTATTAGGTGCAACATCTGTGCAGAGTAACAGTCATTTACAGGCAGGCAGAAGTGTTCCTAGACATGCTGGGACACATCATTGGACCACATTGGCCTTCATATTAAATGAAACATGACACACAGGTGGCATGTTCCCTGTCTATAAGGTCTACCTTGACCAAGACTCTTAGGCGGACAGGAGCCCCAACAGAGATACAATATATAAATATTGACATTACAACACAGGTTCAGCTGTGTGCTTTTGACAGCAAAATTCAATGAGTTTATATTAATATAAGTTATTACACACTGGATACACACCAGTTTTTTAGAAGTTGAGGTTCACCTTTCCTTTTAAAGGGTTTTTGTTGTTGCCATTTTTGTTTAAACATACTGAAATTATCACTAAATTTTAAGAGCACGGATGGGTATATAACTAATGTTAATTTTACTTTAACCCAATTTGTAGAACTGTGATAGTGTAGCTAGGCACAATGTGTAAGTATTTTACACACACATGTGAGCAATGTAACCACCAAAGGGGTAAACAAAGATGTGTGTAGCTGCATGTCAGAGTGACAACATGTTGTCACATTATTTACATGCAGGGACTGCAAATAGGTAGAGCATCCTCAGGAGTACACAAGAGGGATGACAAGCAAGACAAAACCAAGGCAACTAACATGAGAAGCAGAAGTGACTCCTCCTTTTGGGAGGGGGGCAAGTGACATAAAAATGTCAAACCTGAAGAGGAGCAGTGGAGAATGAAGAAGACAACCCCATTTGGTTTTCAAGTGCTCCTGCCAAAGTACTCTCCAGCATGGGCACCTTGGCCACTGAGAATAAAATCCAACACGGATCGCAGCCATCAGTACTAACTGCATGGCATTAGCTCCATGGTATTACATACTCAGAGATAATTTAGAATATGACTATTAAAAAGTAACACTTCTGTATACATAGTGATGATGACAATGACTTGTAAGATTTAACTGTTAACATAGATTGTGCTGTAAATGAGTGAATGAATGACAATAATAAAATAATGCCATGATAACAATGATATGAATTATAATGATAACAATGAATGGCAATAATGATAATAATGACAATTGTAATAACGAGTGAAGTTTTGTTTTGAAGTTTAAAACTGGCCAGATTTGTAAGCCTGCTACACTCCCATTGCAGCAACCTCTAATTCCTTAACAGATATTTCCTAACAGATATTATGTATGTGTGTATGTGTCTATTTATCAGTCAATAGATACAGATATGGATATCCAGTTTCAATAATCTTAAAATGTATGTATAGCTTTAAGAGTGTTGGTATCAGGCAGAGACCATAATACGACCACTCAAGGGAGTTCAAATAAACCAGACCAAATGTTGTCTAAAGTAATTCTAGCTCTGCATTAAAATGGTTAAATTTGGCTCTTTTCTGATATCCTGTCTGAACAAAAAAATCAGTTTATACTTTTGACAAGTGTGGAAAATCAGCAGGTGTAATACTAGCAGGTTTTGCACACTTTTTGGTAATACCATCTGGCTAAGCTATAAATATAAAATATGACACTTAATATGCCACTTGACTGAATTATTAAAGCCTGTTAATTGACCTTGTATATGTAAGAGAATGTAACATTTAAACCTTTAAAAGACAGTTAAAAAAAGGATAAAAACTCACTGATGGGTATGAGTCTCTTTCTCAACCTTGTCACATTAAAAAAAAAAGTGAACAGAACAGCAACACATTTCATATTTTAATTTAAATCCTTTTATTCATGCCTCCTGGACAGAGGACAAACATACACAAAATTTCTCTTAGACTGGTATAAAGGAACTTTAATGTGCATTTAATTTGATTTAGTGTTTGTGGTTTTTGTAATAAAAAAGAAAGAAAAATTAAAAAAAAAAGAAAATTTACATGGAACTGCTGCAGCTGAATATAAAACTGTATTAAACTCATTCATTAACAACATACTTTCTGGGTCATTACCACTGCTTATCACTACATATACAAAACTGTTAGTCCTTTGCATTTATACCCTAAATTAGTTGTTAAGTACATAAGACCATGGAGCTGATGCTATAGGGTGTAGCACTGACAGGTGTATGTTTTATTGGCCTGTGCTATCACAATGTTATAAAATGCATATATACTGTTGCTGACCACACTGTAACACATCAACTCTACAGACATACCTTTATCTGGAAGTCTGTTAACCTGCTTTATCAATGATATATTCCTGGGTTACCCCCAACTGCCGTCTCTCCCCTTTTTACCTCCAAAAATCTTCTGAGTGAAGAGAGAAACTGAAAGATGAGTTTGCCTCCTATTTCAGTAAAATTATAACAAATCTGAATGAAGCTGAAAATTTGGGACTTTAATTTCAGCAGTTCCATTGTAGAGTAAACTGAATTTTACTGATTAAGACAATAATGATGACATACATTTAACAACCTGGTTCTGAAAAATAAGAGCTACATGTTGATGTTTAATTGTTTCTTATTATGTGAAAAAAAGTCAGAAAAGGTAGCTTTAATATTTCTCAAATCTCAGGAAATCATCACTGCTTCAAAAGTTCCTAAGTGCAGTACTGTATTTCTAGCCTGAAAAAAAAACAACAAAACAAAATAAAGCAAAAAAAAACCCCACCCTGATTTGCACAGAATAAAATTACAAGGAATGTAGATAAGTAATGAAATGAGAAAGCATTTAGTTAGAAATTCCATTAAATAAAAATAGAAATTAACATGATACTGTTTTGTGTTGAAACATTCAGTTCCTGTCATCTTGTCCTCCATTAATGTTGACATGAACTTATATATACTGATATATTTTGACAAATAAGCATGTTCGAATAGTTTTAAGAAAACACTAATTTGATATCTAAAGCTCTCTTTAAACACAGGCTTTTATGTATGTTGAAACCCTTCATTTGAAAATAAGTGTTGAAATAAATTCTCTTATATAGTGCTAAACTTTGAAGGAGAACATATTTGTAACTGTAATAATTTGGAAAGACTTTTTTTCTTGTAAGACAATGTCCAGTGTACTCTAATAGGAAGATACTGGAAAATTCAGGTACCTCTTGTTCTTATACACTGTCCTGGTTTCAGCTGGGATAGAATTAATTTTCTTCCTAGTAGCTGCTATAGTGATGTGATTTGGATTTAGGATGAGAATAATGTTGATAACACACTGATGTTTTAGGTGTTGCTAAGTAGTGTTTACACTAGTCAAGGACATTTCAGCTTCTCTTACCCTGCCAGGTGCACAAGAAGCTGGGAGAGAGCACAGGCAGGACAGCTGACCCAACCTGGCCACAGGGCTATTCCATACCATATGGCATCACGCTCAGTATAGAAACTGGGGGAGTTGGCCAGGGGGCAGCGATCGCTGCTCGGGGACTGGCTGGGCATCGGTCAGTGGGTGGTGACCAATTGCATTGTGCATCACTTATTTTGTATANGTCTACTGAAAATAACTCAATTTCATAGACTTATAGCTTCCTTATATAATTTTTTTCTAACTTAGAATAACAAATTTAACTGAAAGTAAAATTATTTCTACATTAACATACTTTCAGTTTGTACACTTCTTAGCTTATTTCAACATGCTTTCAAGCAAGACATCTCCTACACATCAGTAACAATAAAGTAGATGCAGAACCTGTGAAGTCAAAGTTTCAGAAGAATCTATGCAGATCTCAATAAATGCAAAAATATCTTAGTACATGTAAAAGATTTTTTTAGAAATGAACTATTTGCATCCTAGTGACATAAATGAGAGTTGAACTTTCTTGAAAACCTGGCTCCCACTTTCTGAGAGCTCAGAATCCCTTTTTTATTTCTAAACTTTTGACTTGATTAGAAAGTTTTTTGTTTGGATTTAGAAAACGCAGAGACAGCAGTTGTTTTGCTTTTTTCTTGTGTGTATGTTATTGATATCTTGAAGCTAATTGCTACATTGCAAGGAGCAATAGAAGCAGGTCTTTGAAATCTCCCACTAACAAAATTGCATGTAAACATTCTCAAATATTTGAGCATGGAATATCTGCAGTCTTACTCCATACCACACCTGCCTAGCAGTGTTTTCAATAGTGTTCTCCCTCAGCATTGATGCAGACATCAAACTATACCTGATGTCTTCCTATAAAATGCGTTCTCTTGCAAGGGATAAGTAGAGCTTAACTAGTTTTGACTTGTGAACAATATCTTTGACCTACTGACAGACATAAGATAAATCAGAAATTTATGTTTATTTCATTAGTTGCAAATCCTTGTGAACAATCTTCTTGGGAAAAGCCCAGAGAGATATCCTCTTCATCAGATTTGTTCTTCATTATTGAGTATGAGTTACTTTTGTCAGAATGAAAGTGAAGAGAATACCTGAAAAACTGGAATACAACTTGGCAGAAAATTAAAACTTCTCCAACAGAATAAGTGATAGCTTCTGGATAACAGGTATAAAAACATTCCCCTCTTATATAATGAATAATGTAATTATATCAAATTTGCCTTGAGGATAAATTCATCAATAGAATAAATTTGTCCCACTTACTCAAAAATATGGTGATGAAGGCAATTCAAGACCCAGCTGGAGAGTTTTATGAATGAAAGAATGTGAACTGTGAAACTTGGAATACAGCAGCACTAATGAGGAGGGATGCATCACAGGATTTTCTAAGCTGTGAAACTTGAAAGACTCTCAGTACACAGAAAGTTTATTTGAGGGTCTATTAAGTGAAGTCTCAGCTAAGACACTGACAGATCACTTGTGGGAAATAGTAGGTATATGCAGCCATTTCAGAAATACATAAATTTCAAAGAGATTTATTTGGTATGCTCTCCAAAGATTTGAAAAACTCCCCAGTCAGATGAAAGTTGATAACAATAGTGAAAAACAAAAAAGACTTTATAGACATTAGAAGGAATTCTATATTTTTTTTTTCCTTTTGTTTTTCAGCTATGGTCCTTTTTTTGGGGGTAATATCCTTATCATAGTTATCACCATCCCCTTTGCCTCTAGGCTTAATTTCTTGTAGTTTGTGCTTAGGAATGTCTCTTTAAGGTGCTAGAAATGTCAGCACCTTCTTTGCATAGTGTGGGACAGGAAAGGTTTAGAAATACATCAGCATCAACCTTGAAATCTCTGCTTGCTTCTCACCTATTGCATGGTGATGCTAAATTGCTATTTCTAGGGTGAGCATTTCAGCAGATATGACTCAGTGTATTGCTCCTGATGTGGCAAGGCAATGACCCTGGAACAGAAATTTGAGTGCCTGAGAACCATGTTTTGGAGATAAACCTCATACCTTGGTAAGATTTTTGAGAAGTCATCTCAGCTTTACATGAATATTGTGGGTAACCTACAGCAGTCACTGAACTTTCTGGGAGGCGGCTGTGCAAACTATGTATTAAGATGTGTCCAAAGGAGGGCAACAAACGTGCTGAAAGGATTAGAGGGCATGACTTTTGAGGAGTGGCTGAGGATACTGGATTTGTTCGGCTTAGAGGAGAGGAGACTGAGAGGTGACCTTATTGCTGTCTACAACTTCCTCATGAGGGAGAGTGGAGAGGGAGCTGCTGATCTATTCTCTCTGGTGTTCAGTGATAGGACCTGAGGGAATGGCTTAAAGCTGTGTCAGTGGAAGTTCAGATTGAACATTAGAAAAAAGTTCTTAATGGAGAGAATGGTTGAGCACTGGAACAAGATCCACAGGGAAGTTGTGTCAAGAAGCATTTGAACAACACTCAGATACATGGTTTAAGTTTTAGGTTGCCCTGTGTGGAGTCAGGATTTAGGCTGGATGATCTTTGTGGGTCCCTTCTGTTGTGTCTCTTGCAACAGACCACCTTCGGCTGAGGTAGCACGGAGGCCCAACACCCCGCCTCCGGGCCAATGAGCACTGACACCAATATGAGGATGCTGCAAATGGCGTTTATTAATAGGTTGCATAACAATATATATTCAGCTGCCTTTCGTTACCACCCATAAGCTATACGTCACGAGGGGTAGGAATATACATGTCAAAGGGGGAGGCCTCTGTTCTTTCCGTTTCATCACGTGATCTTCCGACCGCTATCCACTACACCCTTCCAGCTCAGAACAGTCTATTACTCTCTGATTCTATCCATCACCAATAGCAGCATTGAGCCACTATTAGCAGTGCATTGCAAGGCATTTCTCCGAGTCCCATATTCTGGGGCAGATATGAAAATGGCAGTGCATGTATAGAGCTGTTTGGGTAGCATTAAATAATTTAGCATGTCACCCAGCAGCTTCCACATCTTTCATATAAACTATTTTTAGATAATACTTCTATAAGACTCTATTGTCATTTATCTTCAGATTATGCTTCAAGAAGGAGCTACTATGGGTCACATTTTTCTGAATCTAAGAGGTTCTAAAGATTATTTAATTATAATTACAAGAGAAATTCCAGGATTTTTACACTGATGCCCAGCTCAGTCTCACTCAGTGTGGAAGAAAGTCTTGAATTCAAGGAATGAACCAACTAGAAGCATGATCCAGCAACACTGAAACAACTGTCCATCCATTCTGTTGGTAATCAACACTCACATAATTTGCCAAAACACTGACATGATCAGAGGAGTTTAAGCTATGCATGGCTCTCACTGTTATGTCCTACCAGTTACAGACTATGCACATTGCTGGTATAGGCACGCTCTTTAATGAGGAAAAAAATCTGGGTAATCACAGCAAAAAGGACTTTATATCCTGTCTATGGATTCTTTGAGCCTTTCCCCCTATCGTACCACTATTGTAATGGGAAGTCTTGATGGATGGACCATTTGTAATTTCATAATAGAATGTTTGCTATGAAAACATGTATTTTTTAGTTACTATAAGTTTAGCATTTTTGAGATAACTACACTTCATTTGTTGATGAAGAGCTTCTTGTATGTATGTTATGGTAGGTTATACACATGCTGCATATAATTCCTAATGAGAGTTTGGGGACATTTCTGGATTCTCCTAAAAAGAAAAGAGTGACTCAGAGAATAAGGAAAAGTTTCTGAGGGTACAGCTATGAACTGGTCATCATTGGTAACCCAGAAAATTGCACAAATATTACTGAAATGTTGTACATATTTTGCACTAGCCTCATGGGCTTTTTCTTGTACCCAGCATACGATTTCTTCCTCTTTTTATTCTTTATTTTAAAAACTGTTGCTATTTCTTAATTTCAGTCAACATGATCCTAACTGGGAAAAAAACCCAAAAGATTCTTCTGTCTCCCACCTCAAAACCCCCAAAATTTGCAATTAATTGAAGAAAAGTCTGAAATGAAAAACTCATACAAAGGAGGAAAAGTAAGTGTTAGAGAAGTGAAATGCTTTTATCCTTGGTAAAAGGGAATGCTGGCATTTTTCTTAGGAGGAATGAGGGCTTACTGGAGAAGGATTGCAATCCTATTGAAAAATAGAGTCTTGTCTTCCCTGGAGGATAAATTTCGTAGGTGGGGAGATGTTGTGAAAAGGAATTGTTCCCTATACAAGTAAATTTATTGCTAAGGAGCACTGCCACCTGTCTCCATCTACTTCAGGAAAGTTGGTCTCTCAAAAGAAATTCTTATTTTTAACTTATGACTTTCATTTGCCATTTGAAGAAAGTGGTTAAAAGTAAGCAAAGTGGTTAAAGTTAATATCATCAAAAGTAAGTGGTAAGTGGTAAAAATACATATTATTGAAATAGTGACTCTTGTTTTTCATTTAATGAAAATCTTTTTTATATTATGTTACATCAAACTTTAAATGCAGCACAGTACTGTTTTAGTACGTAGACCATGGTAATGATATTTAGAATTTTAACTAAAGAGAAAAAATAAAGGTTAATTCTGGGCATTAGAAAAGGCATCTATTGCAAAACTGAAGGTTTTCCTAATTACTTTTCCTCCAGGGGCAGTTGTTGTATGATGATCCTGAGCTGGATGAAATATGAGTTTTCTCTCCCGTTCTAATAGCAAAACTTTGCTTACACCTTACAAGCCCTTCAGTTAATTATCTCTGAGAAAACCTTGATTAAGGCTTCTATTTATTTTTCCTGACACTTTGACTAGTCAAAGAAGTGCATGTTAGCTAAATAATATATAAATGAAATCTCCTTTATCAGGAACTGAAACCCACAGATGACATATGCATAATTCAGTAAAGTTTTTAGCCTTGTTTTCTTAGGACTGCGAAATAAACAGTGTAACAGGCCACAGAACAAAAATAAATAAATAAATAAATAATCCCACTTATCTTTACTAGCCAATAATTATACACAAAGCCCTTTCAAGTGTAATGAGAAATGAGGTGAAGTGAGAAATACTTTGATCTGGATGGAGCTTAAATAAACAAAAAAAAGAGCAATGGCATATTAAGAATCTTTCCTCATCTATCACAGCCTAATGACAACATTTAAATGACAGAACTAGGTGAACTCCATTGCTGTAACAAGTTTTAGAAGCTGGAACAGAGCTGAGATAGCAAGATTAGGTTATTTCTGAAGCAGTGTCCTGACAAGGAAACATTTTGAACTCAATTTGTTTCTCACCTAGAACTGAATTTTAAAATGATACCGATTAAATATGACTCTCTGGTGTCTACAAGAATCTGTAGACTTATTCTCAGAGAAACCATAACTGCCCACAAATTTGAAAGGCTTGAAAACTGAAAAGGCATGGACTAAATCATGAAAAATATCCTGTATAATTATGTAGTAGGCTAAGAAAAATGGTTCTCAATTTTTTTTATGGACCACACTTTGCAGCAATTACTGTCCCAGCATTGTAACAGCCAGGTCACAAAGCTCAATGGGAGACTGAGCAGGGAAAGGAATTTTCATTTGAAAACAGAACTTGCTGAAACAGTCTCATATAATACCCACAAGCACCACGAAGCGTGGGGCTGAATGATCTGGCCAGGGTTATTTGCAGGTACACAGAGGATAGGTGATGCTGAGTATAGAGCCACCATCCTATCTCTTACCTTCTCCTTGAACTCATAACTATGTGTGGATTTTTGGATGTGCCTTTTTGTACAATATAGGACCTCATAGTGATTCTGATCCGTCCTTTGTTTTAATCTGAGGTTTAACGTCTCTCACTTCAGACTGCTTTTTCTGGTGCTTCCACACCCAGAGTCTCCCATTCATTCTTCATTTATATGAAACTTAATGTCTCTGTTACAAATATCTATGCAAGGGCAACTACATTAGTCATTTACATCAAAAAATAACAGGCGATATGTAACATTATTTAATGGTGTTTAGCAACACAGAAGAAATCAGCCTTTGACAGGTTTTCATGTTACCTAACTTAAGACATCTGATTTGTTCCATTTAGACTCCTGAGGCTCTTTGTACAAGGAAAGAAAAAAGATGCCTGTAAATATTAGATTACCTAATTCAGGATTTTATGCATTATATATTTGTATAAAGTAGGTATATTCATAAATGTATATATATACACACACATATCAAACAATTATATATATAATCAATATCTGATGCATTTTTTCTAAGAGAAAACCTAAATTCTGACATATTGCATTAAAACTGAACTAACGATGTGTGTATACGTATATGCATATGTATATATGTATGCGTGTATATGATAGTTAATTTGGAAAAGGCACTGCTGTAACACTGCAACCAATGGAGATATAACTTGCAATAGCAACTTGCAATAGCACCAGCAATTCTGCCAACAAAGAAATAACCACTATTTTATATTCTGTCTTGTTGACTGTGAGATGCTATATAGACAAGGGGCAAAAGCAATCTAAAATGAAATGCCAAAGCAGCAACTCCTTGGATAAAGAATGTTGTGGAGGTGACCAAGCAGTAACAAAAGCAAAAGAAATATCAGAAATTTTATTCAAGGGTGCTGATTCAAGAGAATGCTGTGATTCAGGTCACAGCTGTTAGAAGTGATTCAATTGCTTGGTGTATATGTGTGAATTCAAAGGCAGTATCATACACAGCAGGTCAGATCTTTCAACTTGTATGTCCCTGCTATGGTAGATTTGCCCAGTTTCATGGCTTCTTTAAGAGCTTTCTCAGCCTCTATTCTCCAATGATGCCCTTCAGGGACTGATCCCCACAGGGGGCAGGCAGTTCCCTGACTTACGGTTTGTATTGGTAGTCTTGAGTGCTACAAGCACTACCTCTGAGAGGATCAAACTTGTTTTGCTTTCGCTTGCCTTCCTCCAGCTATTGCTAAATGTGCCTCAAATTTCTACCCTAAAATTCCCCAGAGGTCTACAGCACTACTCTGAAACTGCCAAACAGCCCCTGCATTTCAGCAGTGCTGAGCATCCCTGCTCACACCATCCTCCCATGGGGTGCTCAGGTCGGGAGGGCAGACATGCACAGATGCAGGTAAAAATCACTCTGTAAGTGTGATTTCTGGCACCCAGAAAGAGAGTGTGAAAACTCAGGCTCCATAATTAGGCTTGTTTTTTTTTCATCCCTTAATTTCTGGCATGGTCTTTGACAATACTCTTTTAAGGGAGTTTTTCATTGGTTTGGTTGGTTGTTCCTCTTTAGGCATGTAGTTGAATTCAGAGCTGGGTGCTGAAGTGATGATCCTCTTTGAACTTGTCCCTTTAGAAATTCTGGAGGTTGTTCAGATTAAATTTGACATTAGGAAACATTTTTTTACCAAGAGGGCAGTCAAACACTGGAACAGGCTGCCTAGAAAGGTGGCCAATGCCCCATGCCTGTCATTGTTTAAAAGGCACTTGGACAATGCCCTTAATAACATGTTTAACTTTTGGTCAGCCCTGAAGTGGCCAGGCAGTTGGACTAGGTGGTCCTTCCAACTAAACTAAACTAAACTATTCTATCCTATTGTATCCTAGGCCCTACCCTATCCTATCCTATCCTATCCTATCGTACTCTACTCTGTGTTGTGTATGTTGTGATGATTAAGTTGTCTGTACTGTGATCCGTCACAGGCAGTCCTCAGCTTCCGGAAACTTTGCCTTTGCTAGTTTTGTGACACAATATGAACAGAAACATGATGAGTCTGAATGCAAGCAATACCCCATGTACAGGTACTACTAAGAGCCTGAGAAGAAACACGTTTTTGTATGATGATTGAGAAAATCAGGAATAACCTGCAATCAACATTTACACGTTTCATTTTAAACTCTCAAACTCAAGATGCTATAACTGAGTGTATTTTGATTTATGATTTTTTGAAACATAAAGATATGACACGGTTTGTAGTTAGAGCCTACTGAGACAAAGTAGATCAAACTATTATTTTTGTTAATTCTTCCTAGTCAGCCTGAGAAGACAGCATGAGAGAAATTTGATCAGCACTTGTGTACTGATCAAATAGCAACAACAGTGAAGTTAGCCACCTACTGTCCAAACATACAAATATGTCCAAACATACCACAAAATAAACATCATGTTTTAATTCCCAGATTTGATCAATACAGTAGAATGGATAGAGGCACAGAAGTGATAATGAAAAATGATTTGTAAACAATGGTAGGGTGTTGTGTGAAATGCATTAACACAGAAATCCCAGAAACCGATATTTGGCAAAGCATTGCAAAATATTCTGGGATCTTTAATATTCCTGGAGTTGCACAAACCAGTTTTTAAAATGCTAGAGTTTCATAGCTTAGAGTCAACAATGAAAAAAAGATGCTGCTTTCAGCATGAAATCAACAAAAGAGAGAGTAATTGAAAGCTGTACAATTACATTATTAAAAAATCTTGAGACTAACAATGGTTTTCAGTAGGACAAATATTGATTTAGAAAGAAGATAAATATGCATCCATTTCAAGAACTCTGGAGAGTTAATTCATGCTGGAAATTAGTACACTGGTCATGTCCTGAGATTTTCTATCCATTTTCTCCTTTCTACAAATACTTGCTTTAGGCATTCCTGAATTTTGAAGAAAGAAAATGTTTTTTCTATAGCAATTCAATATTTTCTAGTGATACTCACCTTGCAAAGTTCAAAACAGCCTCCAGGACACCTGGAAGCATAAGGCTGTAGTCTGTAGGTCTGTACAGTCATATATATAAACATATATTTTCATCTGTGCACTCATGTATATGTTAGTATACATAATTTTTAAAAATGGAATTGCAATAGAGCTCTAAACAAATCAGTGAAAACAAAAAAAAAAAAAAAAAAGCTTTTGGTGCATTTAATAAAAGCTGCTATGAAAACAAATCATGATTGATTTTCCCCTCAGTTCCTTCCTTGCAAAAGGCTAGGAATAAAGTACATGACCCAACATAGACAGCATCAAAATGTTGATGGGTAATTAGCTAACTGCAGAGCTGCAGATGCCCCTGAAAGTGCAGATTAGGTGTTTGCTCCACAAAAAAAAAATTAATTACACCTAAAATGGCTGCATGAAACATGAAGTCACCAATAGAAGACCATGACTACAGCGTGAGAGAGCAAAGGTATGAAAGGAAGAGATGAAGAATAACACTTGATAGGAAAAGTCCACATTTTTCTATGGAATTTCTCATCTCGATTTTTACTTAATTGAGCAGCACTTTGTGTAATAGACCAATAACTTAATTTCAAGCGAGATTGGGGGGTGGGAGAGAGAGAGAAAGAGCAGCATAAGGACAATATCTATTTTTAAGTTGGCTAAAATATAACTGTGACGATAAACGAACAATGTTAACATTACTCTAGTCCACACAATCACACAAAAACAGAATTTCTCAAAAATTTCATTCAGGAAATAAAACAATTATATAAAAATTGAATAAATTGTGATTGAAAATATTTCAATACTTGTTTAGTATGAAGCAGCAATTAAACAATATACACATATTTACATGAAAAATGTGCGTTAGTTTTAAGCATTTGGAAATGAAAATAACTTTGAGATTTATAGCAAAAATAAATTTTCATTTTTGATAACTATTTTTATAACCAGTATTCAAAGCATATTTTATTGCTGACTTCAGTACCTCACTCTCACTGTATTTATAAGGCATGTGTTAGAAGAGGAAACAGTGTCCCACTTATCTATTGTATCTCCAGCTGAAGTTTAGAAGTGAGAATCTCAGAGCAATACTGAAGATATACTTTCCATACACCCTGAAGTGCATTTTTTAGGTACATTTAAATCAGTGGTTTATTTTCTTGATAGAGTGCACTAACCCTAGAAGTACTGTGCCATTAAAGAAAGGGAGATGTTAGATAAGGTGGATCACGTCTAACATGGAAAAAGCAGAAAAAAAAAATCTGTTATTATGATCTAACTGGCTTGAAATTTTGCAGTTTTCTTACAGCAACCATTTTTATTAGTCATATCAAAGTGGTTATTATGCTTGCTGTTATTTCCATTTGATTTATGCTTTAGCTGCTGGTGGGGATCAGTTAAGTTTATAACCATATAATAAGAGACATCCATTGCCTCCAAGCTAAACAGACAAGGAAAGTGTTGGAAGGAAATTTTATTACATGAATTTCACTGGTAGGGAGCAAATGCACATGGACAAGAAGTGCCGTTTATCAAAATTATAGGGAATGTCTGAAGAAAACCTAGGAAATAGACTGAGAATATTAAAGTAGCTTTGATTAGCTTTGATCGCAAGATCAGGCTTCCTTTCTAGGAGCATTTGTTCAGTATTATGTATATTCTTTGAGAAAGAGTACTCTGGAAAAGTTTTCACTGTGTTACAAGATACTCTGGAACACCCTCATTGAACTTTATAACAGGTATTGTGCTAAATATTTCTGGTACAAAAATATGAAATTTCCCAGGATATTAATTTAGAAGATGGGAATAAGTTAACAGTCGTGGTGGTATATTCATAATACTATTAGTTTGTAAAAATAGTAATTAAATTCTTTATCAAAGAAACACAAAGATTTCTTTTTTTAACTTGACAATACTTTTTTTCCTAATAATTATTCATAGACCCTGTGTGCTTTCTCAGAGAGGATTATAAATTCTAAGAACACAGAACAAACCAGGTCCTGGAGACAAATTCTTTAGGCAATCTTTCAGTTACTTGGTTGTTTTTCTTAGTATATTGACTTTCATGTATATTAAGATTTTTCACATTTGTAGCCTTACTAAACTTTTTTATCCAGGTTTCCAAGTAGTTTCAAGATAATCACATCATTGACAGCAGAGCTGCATCAATAACTGTCATATTATTGGGAAAATGAATGTACTATATATCATATTAACAGATCTTGGTCATCTTTCTTCAGAGGTAGCTGTTCAGGGTATTGGGGAATAACCGAACCGTTTCTACTGGGAAGTATTTCTTTTTAGGTACATTTTTCTGGTGGCATAATTTTCTCCTCATAAACCAGATAGTAGAACAACATCAATTAGCAGTCAAGAGAAAAAGCCAGTGGATGGAGCTCTGAGGTCTCATTTAAACTACAGGTTGGTGAAAAATGCTGAAGCTATAATCAAGTCTTTCCTTTCTGAGGTTTATGAAATAAGTGCATAATAATAACTATCAATACCCCTTCACTTCAATACCTCAAAACACTTTATAAAACTTTAAGTAATTATACACTAGGTGTCAATAAAAGGAGTTAGGCAGGTTGAGAAGGGAGGTTAAGCAACTTCTCTAAGGTCTGGTCTCTTCTTCAAGATTGTAGAAGAAGATGCCAGGCCAAGGTTCAATAACACATTCATATTTGGAAAAAAAAACCCACCCAAAACCAAACCCCAAAACACTGAAGAAAATACTTAAAAGTATTCTTGATTCAGTTTTCTGTCTTCAGCTAAAGTAAAAAAAAAACAACCTTGTTCTTAACTTTCAGCCGTAAATCAAGGAAGAATCCTCAAAGTTTTAAGGTATTTCATGATGTCCTGTACTTTCGGGCAAGGTCTGGTGTGGAAAATGAAAATTTCTTATCATAATTGCAGCTAATTTTGATGTGAAAAATAAGAACAAACCTCACAATCTTTTGTTCTATTTTTTAAGCTGAGTGTATAATTTACATTTTAAGTGCTCATTAAGGTGAAAAATGTCAGTACTGTAGAAAGAGCAAATAAATTACCTTCATGTCTTTCTCCCCCTTTCTTATTACTAATCCAGAGACCACAAAAAAAAAGAATATTCTCAATTAATATGGGAATGAATTTATAATATGTCAAATTACATGCTGGTCGAACACCATTACTGTTCATTTTAATTAGGCCTTTTTCTCTGCCTGCAGACAAGAGTATCTGTAGTAGACTTTAAAATACTATCACTACTGTTATATGGTTACTAGTGTTTAAAATCAATTATATTTTATGGAATGTTATTGTTCACAATTTTATTGCTTATACTGGAAGACTGTAAGATTCACTGCCGTCCTGATGCTTTTTGCAGAAGTGTGTTCAGTGTGCTCAGCTCTCTAGACTTCCACCTTCAGCCTTCATAAAGTTCATAGTTTTCAAAAGCCCTTTTAGAGGGTTTAGATGAGTGTCTTTATTCATTATGGCTGTTAGAAATCCAAATTTCTATTCCCTAATAAAGGTTTAAAACTTATTATCATGAATCAAGATGTGAAACTAAAAGTATTTTACTCTTGAGACTCTGAAAGTTTGTGATAGTTTGCTTCAAAATCATACTTCTTTTTCCCATGAAAAAAACAAAACAAAACGAAACAAAACAAAATCAAACAAAAAAAAAACCTCCAAAAGACTGCTTTCAGCAAAAGGTACTGAGTAAGCCAACAAAAAAACATTCAGTTTAGGTGAGCTGTATCAAGGCCTCCCAACATCCAGAGTTCCTGGGCTTTTGTTAAAGTTCCCAAATCCGATGTTTTCCTACATATCAACTCTTACCTCATGTCCATGCTTCAAGTTTCAGGCTGAAATCTTACTAATCAGAACACCTGGACCATGAAGTCTCTGCCCACCTCATAAGCACAATAACTCAATTCTTCTATTTAATAAAGAGATGCTGTTTTATAAATAATTAGATATCAATATTACTCTCACTAAAAGAACTTTCCACTTAATAAATCTTGTCATGCAGCCTATATTTGGCATGTTATTCTTTGTGCCAAAGAATAAATGCACAGGTAAATTTTCAGGTCCTATATTTTTAAGTCATTTCTGCACAGGATCCCAGAGCATTATTCTGTGTATAACTTACTGCATACATTTTCTGCTGTCCTAGACCTTTATGTTTAAGGTTAAGTTTTATATGAAATTTTCTACAAGTGTGAAAATTCAGTTCTGAGATATTTCAAGGAAAGAAATCAGGCTTAATTCAACTATTTCCCCTATTGTTTATTCTTACAAGGCCTCAAATATATGCACTTTTGGATAAACTTATTTATAAAAGTCATGTTTGAACACAATATTATAAATTTACTCAATAAATTAATATCTGATTTAACTTGCTGAGACACTTTTACCTTCTTCCTGTACTCTGAAACTGTGGAGATCAGTTATTCAGAATGAATGTAGATTGTCACCCAGATGACTGTATTTTCTACAAATAATTTTTTTTTTGGTAATAAAATGGAGTTTTACAGGAACGTGTGGATAATTTTTTTTAGAGAGTTTATGGAGAGGAAACTGATCAAGAATTAATTTCAATGAACCTTAACTCTTATTTAGAATTTTTTCTTCATTGTCACAAAATCTCTTTTATAATTTCTAATGGATATGATAAAAAACCCTATTGCATATTAAAATAGGGAAGAGTTGTCATTACTGTTAATCACAGTGAATATTTCACAGCTAATATAAGCCTATTTTGCCAAAATATTTTCGATTTTTCTCCTACTTTTTCTTACTTGGTGTACAGGCAGTGTCTTCCATCAGAATCATAATGAGCCTGGAAAAAATATATTTCACTCCATTATGCTGGTTGGCAGACAAATGCTTTCCATGTGCAGTAGGTCAAATATAATACTAAAAAGCAGGTTTCCAGTAATAATAGTAAATGTAATAATAGTGAGAATGTTCTGACATCATTGGAGTTAATGATCCTTTGAATTTCTCCTGATATGTGGAAGATAACCATATCTAATAACACACTTGATGTTGTGAGGGGTATTTAAAAGTGTCATAATCTTTGCATCATTTTGAAGCATACAGTCATCCTGATAAGATCCGTCTCCCATATTAAAGGAAGTTGCTTAAATTCTCATTCTCTAAACCTGACCCCAAGATCTGGGAAATACTGAAGACTGGGGTTCTAGTAGATTATAACAGGCTATATGATAAAAGGCACAAACATCCTCAGCCAACATTTAGTCTAAGATTTTCAAAAATTTTGAGACTTTGAAACTTAACAGCACCTACAAATCTTCACAACAGAAATCACACAGGCAGTGAATTTGTATCTCCATCTACATACAAAGAACAAAGCTGACCAAACTGTCAAGCAACTTGAGTTTTGAAACACTTGGTAAAAGAGGTCTCCTCTCCAGTTCCAACCAGATATGTGATGGAAATTATAAGCTTTCTCATTTCAGTTTATTCCATTAGCTACCAGGCTTGCTGGAATCAAATGGGAGCCATCTTTCTCAAAGGGGGATGAGTGTCTTTGCTCAGGAGCTTGCAGGGCCCATTGACAGGGCTTTAAGCTAGATGTGAAGGGGGAGGGAGAACACATCAGGAAACATCTCAGGCTTGCTTGTGACAGGCTGTGCAGTGATACGCAATGGTTAGAGGGATGGGGTGCTAGTATGAACCTTCAATCTGTTGCCCAGAGGCATGCTGGGGACACTGCAGCACAAAGTCTGGCGGAGATGAACTGGGGGCTCCTGAGGTAGCAGGAGCCAACAAGGAAACGTCCATGAAACAACTCAAGGGAAACAAGGGGTGTTCCACTAAGAAGGTGACAGAGCCAACAGCCCAGATGAAGTGCTTCTACATGAGTGCACACAGCATGAAAAAAAAAAAA
>VZTL01037832.1:7343-21571 GCA_013400535.1 Scopus umbretta | reverse complement strand
CGCTTCAAGGACATTGTTTGCCCTGAGGCATTAGATGACACAAGAGTCGCTGTAGGGTTGCCACTGTCGGTGCTTGGATCCCAGGGAGTCCTTTGAGAGGAAGGGTGGTGGTGTGCGACGGATGTGGGAGCACCAGCGCTGCTAGGAAGCTGAGAGGGCACAATTGCTGAAGGTAATTCGAAAGCAGGTGTTTCCAGACAATCTGCAAAGATCCAAGGACGCTGGTACCCAAGCCACCGTACATCTTGCACGCAGATTTGCTCCTCCACTTCCTCCTTGTTTTTTCTGTGGAAGGGACGATCCACCCTTAGGCAAGCATTTCACTGCCAGAAGTATTTCAAGGAATTGTTCTTCTCTGAGTGCCTATCCCACCCTCTCTAATTACGCATAATATTTCACTGAAAGCTTTCTCAAAAGGTAGATGTGCGGCATAAGATCTATTACGTCAACAGCCTGAAATACAGAATACACTTAAACTGTTGATTGTCATTCTGGGCAATCCAAATTAAGCATCCCCAGTAAACGCTGCAATCAAAAGAACAAAAGCTGTAAAACGATTGAGTGAATTTACAGTCCACGTAACCACTGGATGACAAACTTCTCTGCCTTGTACAAAAGTAGTTGTCGTTTACACAAGGAGGGATTTGAAAAAATGTTAATGGATCACGGTGGTCTGTCGTTACATCTTCAGCCTTCACTCATATCCACTAACACTGTTTGTCAGTGGATTTCTCAGCAAGTTTACCTGTTTCGTTTAGGGACACAATGTGGAGTTACGCTTTTCACTTTAATACTTCCTTTGGAAAGGGGATATTGAAAGATTTAACAAATACTAATTGCAGTATATAGTCCTGTGCCAGCTGAGTATATCGATATTCTTAACCGACCCCTGAAACGAGCCAGTTTGAAGATGAAGCCTAGAAAGCTCTTAGCAGTTCAAGCCACTGCTGCACGCCGGTTTAAGGGAGGAGACAAATACATCAATCCTAATTTAATGGGAGAATTTTCAGGTAGACAGTAATTTAATTGGAATTTGGCCAAAGCCTTGAGGTTAAGGAACCTACTCTTATGAAATGTGTTAGAGGATCTTTAATGAATGCAAACAATTGAGATCACAGTTTCATCTCTTCTGCAAGAGATGGCAGAAAATGCTCGTTTCCTTCCAGAAGTACTATTCTGCCTGTAATCGGACTGGGGCATTGGAAAAAATATGCTGCCTTCTGAAACAGCAGAACCGTTTTCTGATCAACAAAGATCTCAAAGTGTTGACCTGTAGGAGGAGTAGCTGGCTCATTTATTTTAGTAACAACTCTCACATCACTACTGAGAAATAGCCACTAAGAAAGTAAAGAAATCCTGAACTAAATTGGATTGAACTACACTGAATTCAACTAAGTTGGGTTTTTTTCTCCTTTTTTGTCGCAGACATCCTGCTGATTTGCAGAATAATTTCCAAGAAGTTTATTAAGCGCTCCAGATAGACTGGACGAGAGGAAGGTCTCCATACTTGCCAATTGCCATAGACAGATATTTCTATATCCATCAGTTCTTTTGGATTTCTTATATATTTATTTCTAAAGTTAGTTAATGGTTGGAAAAAAGAAGCATGACTGGAAGAGTCCTTGGCACCATAAAAATGAAGGAAAACTGATGCTTTACAGATACTAAAATTGTTTGCCTTTGAAGCTCTCCGGGTGAAAAGGATTCTGTCGGCCTGCCGAAGCCCAAAATGTAAGTTACTGTATGTACAGAGGGAATTACATTTTGTTACTTTAAACCACCTTTAGTGCATGACACTTCATCAGCTGCAATAGAAGTCCCTTTAAAAGCAACAGCCTCTAAAACGTATATGAAGATATTTACTTCAGAGATTGAAAAAATACACAAGTCAAATATTGGAGTGCTGAAATCTTTCAATATGGAATTTGAAACGCCGATGCATTGTGCTGCCTTGCACCAGGGCGGCCCCAGAGCAGCACCGATAGGTCACTAGCTTGGTAGCTAGTGATGAGAATGAGAAAAGAACAAATCCATGAATTTAGATTTTGTAACGCTCTCCATTAAAGCCAAATTCTTGCTAAACTAGCAGCGATAACGGTTCGTTTGTTCCTTCTTTAACTATGAACTTACTTTTGGTTTTAACCGTATCGTGAGGGTGGTGTCCCTAGCACACAGACACGGAAGGGCCTGACATACTGTTCTCCGACATTATTGAAAGCCTTAACGTTCACACCTGTGTGTGGAATGGCTGAAGTGGTACCAGGTGAACCAGGCTAACCAGTACCCTGCGGCAGAGTACAGTGGCCCTGAGAGTGAACCCAAATACTAAAATCTGCATTCAGATTTATATATTTAACTGTGGGCTTTTATTAAAGCGATTGCTTCCTTTGTACAAGTATGCTTTGAAACATAGTATGTGTTCCGTATTACCCAGAGCCGATTCGGGGAGGCAAAATCAACTGTATTTAAAAACATACACAGTGTGTAAACTGAATAAGAAACTCAGTTTTAGTGTCCTGCCTGACATTCCCTGCATTCCCCTAATACTTTCCTCTCCAGCCTCCGTACTTAGAAACAAATAGAGAGCAAAACCTGGGTGAGTGGTTAATTCCTTCAAGATGACATGGACTTGGAATCCAACTGAGTAATATTCTTGCTTTTATATTTGATTTTTGGTTTGGATTATTCAAGGATATTTATCCTTCTCTCTTGGAATAAGTTTGCCTTTGGAATAATTTCAGACAACAAACAGTCTACGGTTTAACTTACTGACCCACTCTGGCTCCCAGAATAATTTCTCCTACCGATTTATTTCTCAATCATTGGCTATGCTCTACTGTTTTTAACTCCTTTTGTGCCCCTCATATTAGGAATTGCCGCCGAGATATTTTTCTTGAGGACCTTTTATTTCTGATTTACTGTGCTTCTCTAAGTAAAGAATTTTCTCTCATTGCTGTAAAGTAGTAGGAAGCTGCTAATGTTTTTTGAGAGCAGAACCACACACAAGAGGCTCATATAATTTACGTTGTAATTGAATGGTACATTTCTCAGCATCCAGATTTTTAGCCGTCGGGATTTCTTTTTTAAGATGATGTAGTCTTCAGAGGTTGTGATGTATTCCTATTAAAGACAACTGGGGTCTATTTCCCTAGCTCATAATAATAAATTGCTCGAGCAGACTATCGCCAGCAAATTGCCCTTCCAGTTCTGTGTAATCCTCCGGTAACCTTGCGCAAACTTCTCCCAAGCTGTAACAGAAACTTGGCACCTTGCTTCTGGCTATCCTCAAGCTGGGCTGGAGCCTCTCGGAGCTGCACCCTGTGACGTTGCTGCAAGCTTGTTTTTGTCTTTGGACTGATTGGATCTTTCTTCTCGGGGCCAGGTTCTGCCAGCTGTCTTCAGGATGAGTAGTCCCACTGCGCTCAGGGAAACTATTTATGGAGTGAGGTGAGCTTGAGGAACTGTTCAACGGGAGCTGGGCTGCCACTGCCTGGTCCTTGGATGTGGGGAGAGGAAAGTCTTTTCCTCCTTTTGTGAAAAGCAGCGAATATTTGTACAGAGAGGGGATGGTGAATGGGAACGCATCGGGCAGAAGTAGATGTGGGAAGGAAATGAATCTTTAATTCGTTATCATGGAACAGCAGCTAAGCCAGAGTCAAAAAAACCCCAAAACAACCCCCCCAAAAAAACAATTCAGAGATTTAACATGAGATCTAAATTTTATTTTAGAGTTCATATTGCAATTTCATTGCAATGACAAAAATGAATCAATAGAATAACTGAACTGAAGCTGACCATTATTCCGTTTTTCTTGGTGGTTTGATGGGTGAACTGATAGTGAAGTTTAAAAAATCTCTCTCCTTTTAGCAAATCTCTCTCCTTTTAGCAAAAAAAAAGTCACTGTTGAGCTCCAGAGTGCATGCTTGAGAAAGACTGGGTGGGTGTACAGTGTCTTTGCTATTGCTGCTGGAGATGGAAGATGAAAGTGGATAAAGGCGCTGGAGTGAGTATCAATATACTGTAAACAAAACTAAAATATAAAGGAATACACAAGTGCTTCCCCACATCTTCCTCCTTCTGTTTTTGAAATTTGGGGAATAGCATATTCCATTGAGATCACAAGTATTGCTGCACCGGTTTGTTTAAACCAAAGCAATTGCGTGTCCCCATTACTCATACCAGTTAGAAAACTTCATAGGACTTAGCTTGGGCATCTCCCCAGTCCCTGGAGCTTAGATGTAGTCCAGCACACGCCGTATGGATAAACAAGAGGGTTGACACAGCTGTGCAGTAGCTAGATGGAGGTTTGGAGCAGGCAAGCGGGAATGGCTTTGGGTAATTGCCATCACACCAGATTCTGCCCTTAAAATGCCGTCCCTCCCACACAGCAACCACTGTCTTCCTTTCTGGACATTAGACACTATCCAGGTCTGTGAGAGAGAAAAGTAAATCCTCTTCCTCAGTGCTGGGCCCAGCATTTGGTTATCTGCCCTCTTTTTGCCTGAAGCTGCCTCAGTATAGAGGAGGGAGTAATTTCCTGCGGACAGCTGGGTTGCTCTGGCTTGAATACACCTGTGTTTTCCCCTTCTCCAGACCCTTATCTGCTCCTTCTGCCGGGAGCATGCACAGGAGGCTCCACCAGGACACGTGGTCCTTCCCGGTCCCTGGGAACGCCGTCCACGTTGGACTGCACTAGCCTCATAAATAGCCCCTACTCGTGGCAATAAAAGTACACCTGAAAAATGAAGTGCTAATAAAGACCAACTTCCAGTGCTAGAGGAAGAACCACTCGTGTGGATCAGAGAGCTAGGAGTCCCAGCCTTGATGAGGACATGCGCCTCAAAATGGTTCTCTAAATGAAAATTAATTCTCAGAATAACTTCAAGTTTTTTTATGCTACCGCTCAAGTAAAAGGAATAATCACTTTCTGTAGCACCAGCTAAATAATCAAATGCAGATCTTAGCAGAATAAGTCCAAGGGCAGTCGAAATCTACATCTCCACTTCTGCAATGACAATTCAGCAGAGGAATGCTTTTCTTTTAAATGTCTGTGGTCTGCTTATATTAACTCTCTCATTACCTCAGCTGCTTTTGTCACCTCAATTTTGTCTGTACAAGATGTCTTTTTTTCCCTCGCTTTTCTTGGTTATGTAATTATTTCATATGATGCCAGTATTTTATGTTATTTTCCCCTGGTTCTAAGAGTTTACTTTTTCCTTAGCTATCAATCACTAGGTTGGACTTAAAATGAAAACTGAACTTAAAATGTTTTATTTTTGAAAAAACTTAGTCTTTTGGGGTCTGCATTGTAAATGGAAACATAAATAAAACATTTTAAATGTTGATAAAATTAATCTTTTTTTCTTTGCTTGCTTTTATCGATGATAAAAGTTGAAGTCTGAAAACAGCGACACAGACAAAGAGACTGAGAAATGAATGGACAGAGTCCCGTTAGTAAGAGTCAGTCTGAACGCTGTAAGTCTCAAAAAAAAAAAAAAATTCAGTCAAATATGAAGTTCTGCATCAAAATATAATATTTCATCTTAACACTGTAATTTGTGATGCTATCCCAGAAATTGATTTTGAGAGGATGTCCCCAGCACACAGAGGTGAATGACTAATCCATTCCTGCCAAAAGGGTCTCTTACCAATTACAAGTCATTTGTGCCGCCCAGTTGCCTCACGAGCTATGCCATGCATAAAAAATGAATACTCAACAGCACTGGTATCAGAATTTTATAATCTTTTCATTATTGAGACTTTTCTCTTTTTCTAATATATTTTATGTGCATTGCAAACATGTATTATGGAAAGAAAACATTTTAAATTATGGTTTTGAATCAATCCCTTATATCCCATGCAACAGTGGGCTCTCTCCCATCTCTTCCCTTCCCAGCTCCTCACCGCAGATGCACCATGCCGTTGCGGCTGGGAGACCTTTATCCTGTAACTAAACTCATTCTTCCTAACGTTTACCAAATACGTAAGATTCCCAGTATCTCTCGCTGGGAAGGTGCTTCCTGCCGGCGCCTCCCCCCAGACAGCGGATCAGTGCTATTCCCTCTCGTTCAGTCTTTGCAGAGCGGCGAGGTGGAGAAGTGGCAGTGCCCGGGTGGGATCAGATCCTGGCTGGCCTTACGTGGCTGCGGCTGCTCTGGCCGCTTCGGGGGGGCCTTCCAGAAAATGGGAAAAGTTGAGCACCACAAGAGGCTGAGAACGGGTGTAGGCCAGTTGATTACTGTGATTTTTGACTTGTGGATAACTACATGTTTTCTATCATGTGCTAGCATAATGAATTTATTCCTAGTGATGGGTCATTTATTCTCCTTTCTGAAGTCCATAGATTGCTGGACAAAAAACCTGGGGAGTAACAAGACTCTGCTACCTTTTGCCTGCCTTTTCTCTTCCTACTCTCGTTCCCATTTCTCCCCCTCCTTGGCTTGGTGTTCATCCCTCTGCATCTCCTTCCCCACAGCAGCCGCCACTTCCCAGCTGATCCCTTCTTCTCGTCACCAAAATGACCAGCCATGCGATTATGAATATTGAAATTCACCCATTAACACTGCAGTGAGGTGGGGTCTGAGGAGCTCCTACCTCCCAGCTTGCTGTGCCACCCTGCCAGCAGATTCAGGAAGGCGACACCACACTGGTTTATCCTGGTTTTCTTCCCAGCCCTGACAGCTGGTTATAACTGGTTGAGCGATGGCTGGAGTTCAGCACAATTCAGATGTCTCAGACGGTCTACATAAACATCGTTCCTACTCAGAGGTCCTGTTGGAAGAAGCATCTGTTGGGCGCTTAGTGAATTACAGGCTTAAGAAACTACCTGGCAATGCCAGAGACCTTGAACCAGACACAAAACTTCCACTAATGCAGCCTTTAGCGTCCTAAGTAGGTACTTGGATGCCAGTCAGTTTTAGGCACACTGTAAAGGGACTTTCTTAAAAAAAAATAAATAAAAAAAAATCTGACTCTGGACCAGCATCCCCGTTTGTTTCATCTCGATTTGGAGTGGTTAAATAGGAATTTGCAAAGGAAATGAATAAGGGGACCAGCTTCTTTCATTTAAAAGGCTTGTCTAAGTAGAACCAAGCGACAAAGGAAGGCAGCGTAAGGTTTGCAATTTTTGCCGCTCTCGTCTAACCAGATTTACATCATCAAAAACAAAACAAATAAACAAACCCCCCAAACCAACATGGGAGAGCACAAGCGTTTTAGAACGTGTGCATTGCAAGTGATACAGAATATGCATTTATGATTCAAAATTTTACACAGCTGAAAAATAAATATGCAAAGTAGATTGTTCTGTTTGCAGATGGTAATCCTGCCACACTGATTTTGCTCAGCTGTCTGATTTTTCAGTGTCTGCATTCCTGGTTCCTGGGGTTCCTGATTAAGAAATAAAATACGAGTCACGGTGCACGGTTACCTTCTGCACATCTGAAAGGGTAACTCAGTGACTGAAAACAGATTATTAGAGGCTGATCCCGCCCTGCTGAATTCAACGCAGTCAGGGGATTGAAAAAAAAAGAAACCCCTTCCCCGCTCTCCCCTTCGTTTTTACAGCTGTAGGATAAAGGTTCCTGCAAACTCTTGTAGATTGGCTTGCAGTAAATCAGCCGCCCAGCCCAGCTCTCCTGGGGGTCTCCGCGGGCAGGGACGGCCGGCGGGCAGCACGCTGCGCGGCAAGGTGAGGCGCATCCCTCTCCCTCCCTCTCCCGAGGATGACTCAGTTGGTTATTAAAAATTTCCAGCTTCCAGCTAAAAATGGCATCAGAAGCGGTGCCCCGGAGGGAAGAGGGGGAGATGTGAGAAACGGGTTCTGTTCCCGTCTCCACTTCCTAACACACGCACACGCGTGCGCGCACAGAGCTGATGTGCCGCTCGTCTGGGAAAAGTTTATTTTGCAATAAGAGGGGTTAGTATTCTACTAAAGGCTTTTGCAAAGACTGGATCCAATTTTCAGAGCCTGTTGCCAATATTTGTGAGTCATTTCCTTGGAATCCTACCTTTGGTGTTTATTTCCCTTAGAAGGAAACTTGTAAAAGAACAATAATAGCTCTCATTCTTCGTGGAAAGTAGCACACAGCAAAGCGGGAGACAACTCGCTCTTTGTTCCAAAACACTTTTTTCTTCGTTTTGTTTACTTTCTTCAGCAGACAAAAAGTGAGGAAGGCAATATAATTAACCCCATAAACCATCTAATTTACGGTGCCGGTGACATGCGTGCGCCGCTGCACCGGGCTGAAAGTTGAGTGGGGAAGCGGTTTTAATTGGTACCTCTTTTAAAGAACGAGTGCCGAGAACCGCCTTGTGATTTGGGAAGTCTCCTTATGTAGCAGAAGGGCTTTGCTTCCTCAGGCCTGCCTGACTGCTGGGACCCCCTTTTCTCTCAGACTTCAGTCCCAACAACAGCATCTAGCACCTCTTCAGTGGCAAGAGCCATTGCAAAGGTTAACTATTCAGAAATACTGCCAGTCAGAGTTTGCAGCCATGGGAGCACCTTTTTTACCCTCAGGATACTAAAGCGTTTTGCAAACCGAGGTCCCACTGAGCTGAGTGGATCCTGGACGGAGCTTTCTACGTCTAGCAGGACCACGCAGCCACCAGCGGGGTGGAGGCAGAGAGCATACGAGACATTTTGGCTAAGAGCAGTGGAAAAAATATTTATGCTTACTGAAATAAATACCATGGGGCTTTATTATTCTCCTAGAGCAGGCAGGCGAAGCAGCCTTCAGGAGATGGCTGCAGGAAATTTGATGTCACCTTTTCCCATATCTGCCAGAGCCCTGCGGTAAAAAAAAAATAGATTGCAAATTTGCTTGTATTTTCATATATCTGCATAAATTCTGGGGCAAACAATAACTGCTAGAACCACCATTTAAGAGTTCATTGCATATAGGCTACCAAGAGTACAGAGAGGTGACACGTATCTACAAAGAATAAAAACATCGACTCTTTTCTGTCGATACAGAAACCTCCTCTAGTTCTGCTTCGTAGAAACCAGAAGCAGGAGAAAGCGCAACGGTTAAGAATTCAAAAGCACATTTTCTTTTTTCATTTATTTTCTCTGAAAAAAAACGCTTGCTAAGAAAATCAGGGGACCCTGACAAACCAGGAGTACTGGTTCTGGCTGGGATAATTTTCTTCACAGTAGCTGGCATGGGGCTGTGTTTTGGATTTGTGCTGAAAGCAGTGTTGCTAATACAGGGACGTTGCCGTCATTGCTGAGCAGTGCTTACACGGCGTCAAGGCCTTTTCTGCCGCTCACCCCACCCCACCAGCGAGCAGGCTGGGGGGGGGCACAAGAAGTTGGAAGGGGACACAGCCAGGACAGCTGACCCCAACTGACCAAAGGGATATCCCATACCATATGGCGTCATGCTCATCATATAAACCTGGAGGAAGAAGGAGGAAGAGGGGGACATTCAGAGTGATAGCATTTGTCTTCTCAAGTCACCGTTACATGTGATGGAGCCCTCCTTTCCCGGAGATGCCTGCTGATGGGAAGCAGTGGATGAATTCCTTGGTTTGCTTTGTTTGCACACGTGGCTTTTGCTTTACCTATTAGACTGTCTTTATCTCCACCCACGAGGTTTCTCACTTTTACTCTTCTGATTCTCTCCCCCATCCCACTGGGCGGGGAGTGAGCGAGCAGCTGTGTGGGACTTAGCTGCTGGCTGGGGTTAAACCATGACACTGGGACAGAGTAACTCTGAAAAGTCTTTATGGAAAGAATTCAACTGAAAAGCAAGAAAAATTAATATGTGGGAATTAGGAAAGTTAGAGAAATATTTGCTTGGAATTCTGTCTTGAGAAAGAGACACTTGAGCATCTCAAGTTGTATAATCTAAATTAGGACAGAAGTTAAGTGAAGATACCTTTGAAACACTTCCATGGAAGGCTGTATCTTGACACAGAAATCAATTTCTGATTTCAAGTTAACTCTTTTTCCAGCAAACAGTAAGTCCGGCTCCTGAAAAAGAAGGAAAAAAAAAAAAAGAAAGCAAAGATAAAGAAACAGTGGATTCCTTGAAATTCCCTGAAGTGAAGGCCAAGAAATACAAGGAAAAACACTAGACTTGGCAGGTCTGTAGTTTATCTATACCTCCAAAGGATGAAGAGCTGAATTGACCCCACTGGCACACAGACCCGTTGTCCTACCAGTGTAGTTACTTCAGCCAGCCTTAACCCTTTCATTTCGCCCTCGTATCGTGCTAATGTTAGATGGTGTTACACGTGCTTCTGATACGAGGTGCGGCTGAAGGAACAGAAAATCATCGTTGCCCGGGGCCCACGCTATCACCTGTCCTCATTCCCGTCTTCCCTCTGCCTCCTCTCTGCAGTCCCCGGCTTGCGGCTCAGCATCTCCCCCGCTGCAGACCAGGGACCGCTCCGCACTGGCACCAGCGTGATGAGATGCTGCAGTTCTCATCTCTTTTGTATGAACGAGAGGAGGAGAGCGCTCTCTCTGTCCGCTCCCAACCCACGGCCTGTCTCTTGGAAGTCCAATTTCCAGTTTAAATCGAGCACGGCCAATTCCAGGTGCTTTTCC
Source organism: Scopus umbretta (assembly GCA_013400535.1). Classification (NCBI taxonomy): domain Eukaryota; kingdom Metazoa; phylum Chordata; class Aves; order Pelecaniformes; family Scopidae; genus Scopus; species Scopus umbretta. The sequence goes on along the minus strand of VZTL01037832.1, from coordinate 11,016 downwards.
ACTTCTTGCAGCCTTGCTGCTCGCCTTGCCTCCAGAGCCCCGAGCGCAGGGCTCGTCTTTGACTCTTTGCTTTCATTTATGGTGACTGGGCTGCCCCAGTGTGCTGCGATTCAGCGTCCCCAGTGCTTCCACTGCTTCATTCACAATGTTACTATAACTCCACGCCTATCTCTCCAGACAAGAAACGTTTTAATCAAGGCCCTTGTTATCTCCCATCTCCGTTTGTAACTTCCTCCTCCTTGAACTTGTGACATATCAGCCAGTTTGATCTGTTCAGACGCAAGCTCCCAACACCCTCTTCCCTGTCCACTGCTGTGGTCAGAGCCAATCCACCACCTGCCTTTCCTCCTTATTTGCCTGCATCTAGTGCTTTATTTTCACGTGCTACGTTGTCACAGCTCCACCTCAGCTGTCATCGCTCCATCGTCGTCTCTACGGTATGGCTTTGCTGTCTTCAGCAGCGATGCTGGCATCCTCGTGCACTTATCCGCAGCTCCCAGGGGAGCCTTTTATGCCCTCTTCCGTGACGCTCTTGCCCAGAGGATGCCCTGCCTTCCTCAGCTAAGTTGGCGATACCAAACTTCATTGCAGCAACCGTAAAGAGTAGCTAGTTAACAATGAGGCCATCCTGGAATTGTTTAAGTGTGATATAGTTGGGTTTTGTTGTTTTTAATGTATGTACACCGGTCTGGGTATGTGATTGTGCCTTTCCCCTTCCTCCTTCTGGCTGTCACTTGTTTTCTCAGATGGTGGGTCTGCACAGCCTGCGTGCAGCGCTTGTGCGGTGGGATTTCTGACTGCTTCTGCAGCGTGGATTTTCTATAACGCCAGAAAGGTAACAGCTACCGACATGGTGGCAATTTTGTTTTCTAAGCACTGCGATCCAGATGTTAACAATGGTATAGTGCAGTTAAGACACGCTATTCTCTCCGCAAGTCGTGTTGCGGTGCAATGGAAACGCTCCAGAATAGATGATAAAGACTGAAACCGCTGCAGTACTTGGGTACAAACCCGGGAGTTCAGAAAGCAATAGCCGCCTTAAGTCTACCCCCTTGTCTTTCTTGATCTTGGTGAGACCTGCAGCATTGTTGTCACAGGCATTTTATATTGAAGTTTGGGTTTTTAGAGGCATTCTGGAAGTGTATAAAGAGCCCTTTTCACTGACATGGCATCAGGCTTGTTATAATGTGAATGGCATCATTACAGTTCTCTCATTAACATCATAATGGCTCTGGAGGAATAGTGAGTGAAAACCCCAGCAAATGGAGTAGCCTAGCGATGTATAGTAGTCTTACTGTGTAAAACTGAACGGAAAAAAGTTTGACATTTTAACCTTCAGGCTGCTGTAGATGCCTCGGGGTGTCCTCGCACTGCATGCATTTGGCTGAGAAAACGGAAAAATTGTGGTAGCCTAAGGATGGAGGGCTGGGTTCAATAAAAAACTGCGCCTGGCTTCCATGCCACTGAAGCCCACACAAGGCTCCCAAATGGATTTTTCAAAATTGAATCCAGCCCTAAGTGTCAACCTTTTGCTGTAATTTTGTATAGCGAATGCATTGTATGCTCACATGTACATCTTTCATCCTTTATTTCCAGTGGCGTTAATGGAAATGTAACAATGCGTGTGCTGTTCTGCAAAGTCTCATTGAAACAAACAGGATTTTGGATGAAATCCCTCCATTGCATACGATATTGTAATAGAAATGGGTTGGGCTTACGGCTGGAGGACGATGAGCTCTGGTTCTATTTCTGGCTCTGACACCGATTTGCTGCGTGACTTCTGGCAAGACACTCAGGAGTGGATTTTGCCACCCTTAATGGGGAGAAAGGGTAGGTTGGCTCTTTGGGAGCAATGCCAGAGGTCCTGTTTATGGAGCTGGGTCCGGTAGCGCTTTTTCGGTAAGTATCACCTCGTGCTTCAGGCTTCCAGTTTTGCCGTGTCCAGCTTTACCTTCGAGGAGGCTGACTTTTCCCATGCGTTGAGTACTCACAGCTCCCTTCCCACTCATTCGCAGCAGCTGGAAATCAGCGCTTCGGCAAATTGAACGGGGGCAAATGGCATGCCCAGGGTCACAAGCCCTTTTAAAAGCCTGGTTCTCAGCTTCTGGGTGCTGAAGCAATTCCTTGGCTACAAAACGGGCCTTATCTTGTAGCTGAGTGCCACCTGTACAGCTTCGTAATGCACGCTGAGACCTACAAGCTTGGTCTGGGGCTTTGGGTTTCTGGTTGTTGGTTATGTTTTGGGGTTTTGGTTGTGTGGTTTTTTTGGTTTTTTTTTTTTTTCCCCTTAGGGAAGCTCTGTTATTTATGCCTTCTTGTTAGACAATTTGGAAACATGGAGAATGTGCGTGGACAGTAGCTGTTTATAGAAGTTAACTGGCCTGCCTCTATTAATTTTGCATGTTGTAAATAGCAGAAGCAGTTCATTTACTTTACCAGCTGTCCAGAGAACTCAGTTTTTCAAGATAAATCAGCAGCACTGTGCAGAAGGCATCCCGACACTTCCTTCCTCCCTGTGTGTTTCTGCTTAAGCATAGAAAGACCTATTTGCGATGAAATATGGTAAAAAGAATTGCAGTCGAAATCTCCGATTCTCATAAAAAAAACCCCGTAAAGAGATGCTGAATTCATTACGAGCACAGAAAACCTGACTTTCCCAAAGCAGCAGCGAGTTTCTTCCAACCCTTGTTCTCTGAGGACAAACACTGAGTGCTGACACCATGCCAACGTGAGAAGATTGATGTCTCCCTGTGAGTGATTCCTCGGTGCAGATTAATGAGAAGAGTCCACGGGTGCTTTCTAATGGCAGCGCAATCTTTTCAGCCACAAAATATATGACTTTTTAGCTGGTTCTTGGGCCACTTTTTGGCCCTGCTCTTAGGTCAGCCGACTGACCCACTTGTTGTTTCGACCTGTCTTTCCATCTGTCGGTACTCAGCCGGTAACAAAAGGCGCGGGGAATAAATAACACGCGTTGCCCGTGTCACGGATAACTTGCCGTGGGCCAGCCTAGTGGCTTGCCATTCCCCGTGTCGTTGTTCCTTTGCCCGGGAAATGCAAGATGGCGTTGACGGGCTACTGCGAGAAAGCGACCGAGCGCCATATGCCGGGGTGATCAGTAAACCGACTCGGCGGAGGGGGTTTCGGCACCCTTCGGTGCGCTTGTGACCAGGTCTGGTGGCCTTTACTAGGGCAAACCGCTCGGGGGTTTTCCCCTTCACCTCCCATTTTCTGCCCCGCTGAGGAGCGTAGGGCAGACCCACGCGCGCATCTAAGGAGCAGAGAGTCGGGGCGTGCTGGAAGCCCATTTCTTAATAAAGTAGCCGCCCCGTGCATTCTTCCAGGATTGAAGAAAACAACTGGCAGATGCGAATGATTTATTTTTCCTCCCTCTTCTGCCGCGGTTTATTTTTTTTTTCCTCCCGTTAGCGAGCGCTCAGCCGCTAAGACAAACAATTGCCGAAATTCCACCTGCCCACCTGCGGCCCCTCCTTCTCGCTGCTTGCTCGGGCCCTCGTCTTCCTCCGGGAGGGCTGCGCCGAGGGGAAACTACATCCCGCTTTCTTAGAGAGAGGAGGAGGAGGAGGGAGGAGGAGGAGGGGGAGGTGGCGGGGCTGTGCGGGCTCGGCGCGGCGTGCGTGGGCAGGGGGCGGGGTGCGAGAGCGTGCACGTG
>VZTL01037831.1:0-10352 GCA_013400535.1 Scopus umbretta | reverse complement strand
TTGATCCAGCCTGTCCAGAACCCCTGTAGAGCTTTCCCGCCCTCAAGTAGATCAACACTCCTGCCCAACTTGGTGCCATCTGCAGACTTACTGAGGGTGCACTCAATCCCCTCATCCAGGTCATTGATAAAGACATTAAACAAGTCTGGCCCCAGTACTGAGCACTGGGGAACACCGCTTGTGACTGGCCACTATCAATCAAGAAAATCTCATGTCATGTGTGTGTATATATATATGTATATAGTCCTTCTATATATTTACACTGTGCTAACATGAGTACGCACATATAAGTTGTGGAAAGAAAGCAGAATTCAAACACATTCTAAGTACAGAGCGTAAGTGAGATGTGACCTGATAGTATGGGTAATTGACTTTAAGAGAATTGTGAGGTTTTGTTCACGTAAGAGCAGAAAATAAGCAAAAGGGAAAGCTGTGCACCTCTGTTGGAAAACAAGGAGATTTTAAAAGTCCTATCTATTTTTCTATAGTATATATTTACATATATATATATTTATAAATCAACTGTCCATGAAAGGAAGACACTCGGTAGCCCTACTTAGTGCCATTTATTACATCAACAAGCAGGTAGCAGTTTTCCCATCTCAGAATTTTATTGCACTTTGATTATTAGAGTGATTTATTGTTTCTATTTTTGTTGCTGTTCTTGTAAGGAAAATAATTTGTAGGTTGACCAGTTCTGGCGCACAAAGAACCGTGAGACAGGACAGGCAATCATATTGTGCCTACTCAAATTTCCACACTGGCTTTTAGTCACTAATTTTTTGTAATCATGTTACTTGTAATAACTAGTAAAAACATTAATTAGGCATTAACCTGAGCAGTCCACAGACAGTCTTGGCTTGAAAAACTAATATAGAAAAGAAGTGAGAAAAGAAACATGAATATTCTAGTTGCCTTCTTGAGAGTGATACAATAGGTTAGTTGAAGATTTAACAGTAAAAAGTAGTACTCTTGAACCCCAGTTCAAAACCCTATATCTATCAGACCAGAATCACACAATCACAGAATGGTTCAGGTTGGAAGCAACCTCTGGAGGTCACCTGGTCCAACCTCCCTGCTCAAGCAGGGCCACTTAGAACCAGTTGCCCAGGCATTTCAATATCTCCAAGGAAGGAGATTTCACAGCCTCCTAGGGCATCCTCTGCCAGTGATCAGTCACCCTCAGAGTAAAAAACTGTTTCCTGATTTTCAGATGGAACCTTCTGTGTTTCAGTTTGTGCCCATTGCCTCTGCTCCTGTCACTGGGCACCACTGAAAAGAGCTGTCTCCTTTACACCCTCCCCTCAGGTATTTCTATACACTGATGAAATCCCCCTGAGCTTTCTTTTCTCCAGGCTGGACAGTCCGAGCTCTCAGCCTTTCCTCATAGGAGGGATGCTCCACTCTTCTAATCATCTTAGTGTATCTTCACAGGACCCTTTCTAGTATGTCGATGTCTCTCTTGTACTGGGGAGCCCAGATCTGGATACAGTACAGCAGGTGTGGCCTCATGAGTACTGAATAAAGGAGAAGGATAAGCTCCTTGCACCTGCTGACAATTCTTTGCCTAATGCAGCCTGGAACACCATTATCTTTTTTTGCTGCCAGGGTATATTCCCAGGTCATGTTCAACTCGGTGTTCACTATGACCCCCAGGTGCTTTACTACGAAGCTGCTTTCTTAGCAGAGTGGCCCCCAGCATCTGCTGGTGCATGGCTTTTTTTTCTTCCCAGGTGCAGGATTTTGCACTTCTCCTTGTTGAACTTCATGAGGTTCCTGTCAGCCCATATCTCCAGCCTGTCAAGGTCACTCTGAATGGCAGCACAAACTTCTGGTGTATCAGCCACTCTGCCCAGTTTTGTGTCATTTGTGGACTTGCTGACAGCACGCTCTGCCCCATCATCCAGACCATTAAAGAAGAGCTGAACAGAACTGCACCCAGTATTGTCCCCTGGGGTGCACTCTTAGCTACTGGCCTCCAGCTAGACTTTGTACTACTGATCACCACCCTCTGTACCTGATCATTCAGCCAGTTTTCAATCCATCTTCCAGTCTGCTCATCTAGCCTGTACTTCTTTGGCTCCTCTATGAGGTTCTTACAGAAGACAGTGTTGAAAGCCTTACTGAAGTCAAGGTAGACAATATCCGTTGCTCTCCCCTCATCTATCAAGCCAGTCATTTCATTATAGGAGATCATCAAGTTGGTCAAACACAATATGAGAACATTTCTTAATAAGTCTATCATAATTCTTATTTAATTTATAGTGCTTAGTTCAAGTCTCAGAAGCTGAAGAAGTTAAAATAAAAATCAGAAAGAATATACCACAGAAGTTTTAAGGATAACAATTAATAACCACTGCAATATAGAAACAAGAAAAAAACTATCTTTTTTTCTCATTAATTACTGAAAATGACAGAAAGGGCTTTATTAAGAAAACACCATGACTAGAACATGATTCTGATGTATGTAAAACAGAGTTATCAGTTTTGTGAGTTCCGTCAGTACATCAGTAGCCTCGATCCATAATATGGCAAATATTCCAGGTATGAGATTTCTTTTATTGTTTTCTTAATTCCCCTCAAATTATTCACCAATTGGACCCCAGTGTTCAACAACAAACATATGCTTAATCTTGGATGATACTGCCTGATATGCATGTGCATTATTCTTCTCTGTGCTTTCATGTCTACACTTAAGACAAACCTCTTTTTTTTTTTTCTAGATACCATTTCAGGCTTGAGCAATCCTTTGATCAATAATACTGCCATCTGCTGCACTATAAGTTCAAAGTATAAATTCAGTAATGGAGAAATGAAGTACAGTTGTCTTGGTAAGACTGCAGACAATGAGATGGAAATGGAGAAAGGGAGATGGGTGCAAAACAAAACAAAAACCTCACAACTGTACTTAATGTTTGTGTACTACACTGATATTTTCTCTTAGTTACTTATAAAGTATGTCAAGACATCAGAGTAGTAACTAATTTTTGGATTTAACTTGTGATGGAGCAATATATATGAATATCTGATTTCTGTTATCTGGAAAGTTACATATGAAGCAGTGAAAGATAGCAATATTTTGTTTACAGGCATTCTAGTTGGTGATTTATCTGTTGGGTTTTATCATATAGCATGCACATATTTTTGGAAAATGAGTCAGTCCTTGCAATTGCTCAAAATTCACTCCTTTGTTCATTCAGTTCCTTCTTGTGCACTCTGTTATTGTAACCATTGCTGTTTCAGTGTACTCTATGTTCCCTTCGTCATAATCAAATCAGGAAAGTGATGATCAAGATGACTCCTACTTAGGAAAGTTGCTTTCATTTCTCAGATACTTATAAAAGTAGTAGCTGTAGATGTCAGGCTACAGGTATTAGCACTTACTCTATATTTTTATATGGTTATATTTCAAGTAGTGATAGATTTTTTTCCCGTAATTTCCAGACATGTGTTCTGCTTGTCTTCATTACTGTACTTGACTTTGCAACTGTTTTCTATACAGGGAAGAAGCATGGGGAAAACAGAGTTTTACTGAGAGCTTTCAAGAAAGCAGGAAAGCAAGCCTGTGTCTCCCAGCTCTTAGGCCAAGATCTTAGCAACTTGAGACACTTTCCCTCCATAATTGTCATTCCCATTTATTAAACAAACAAACAAACAAACAAAGAAAACCCCAAATATTTATCAAGATTTTTTCTTTATGGTGAGTTTTTTACGTTATCCATTCCCAAATAGTGTTATTACACATAGTTAGCGTTACTGTGTATTGGTGTTCATAATAGAACATCAAAGCAACACTACTCAATAATTTTAAGACATGAAGTACACATGTTGTAACCCTCCCCACACTGAGATACTCTCTCAGCAATTCTCTCCAGTAAAAACTAAGCATTCTTTGTTTAAGATTTCTTTCTATATCCATAAGTAAAGCTTTCCAGAGTGGAAAAAGGTTACATTCCCTGAGACAATGAAGAAATATTTTTTTTTTTTTAACATATTTCAGCTCACCATGTAATTTAGAGGGTTAATTTAATCTCCTCTAGCCACCACTGAAACCTTTCATTACATGTCTGAGGTTTTGAAGTCAACAGTATTCCTTTAATTTGCACAGAAGCAATGCTATTAATAGTGATCAATAAAGTCAACAGCAGTAAAAATGTTTTGCACTATTTTGTCAACTCTTAATTTTTTTTCCATTTGAGAAGTTTTTAAAACAGCCACAGCTTATAGCAGACATCTGTTTCTGTTTATCTGCAAATAATGAAAACCTCCTCCAGCCACATCCATCAAGGGACTTTATAGTGTACTAGGGATTTTGTATTTTCAGCAATTAAGTCACCTCAAATTGCTTTCTTTACCTGAAGCAAGGGCTTCAGGTATTCCCACCAGGTATTTCTAGTGATAATTCCCTTTAAAGAAAGTCTGAAAGAAAAATCAAAATTAGATCGGTAGCAACTGCACAGGAGAATAAAATCAACTCCAAACGCTATCAAAACATTCAGAGTGATAAGGACTGGAGGCAACAAAATGGAAAATTCTCTACTAACAAGCTAAGTCCTACATATGAGGAGAAGATATTAAAAAAATACAAACCTAAAGCATAAACAACNGGGTTAAACCACAACAACCAGCTACAGCTATTAGACATAAATTAAAGCTTTTTTTTTTTTTTTTTCATCATTTCATCTCTTTCACACTGAACTCACCATTATGACTTTTTTTCCTAAAATATGAGCTCACTTTTCTTATCTGTTAGAACTATTATGACAACATTTCTCTTGAGTTTAAATTGGTCAGAGCTTCAGTTCAGCAACTTCCATGGACTCAGTTTTGCAATCAAGTTATGGCTGACTTGCTTTATCTGTCTGCATAGATGTTTTTAAGACATAAAATAAGAGAAAGTTCAACTGAATTGTATTATCCTATGTTTGCCACAGGCTAAAGGATGTCCACAGTCAGATATCGTGACTTAGTTGACATGTGACAATTTGTGCATTATGCTTACTGAGTTAATAAAAATAAAATTTCATTTGAAGGGTCTGCACACTCCTTTAGGTACTTTCAAGTACTTAGACTCCATTTTAAAAAAATGTTTACAATACTAGCTGAGCCCTTCACTTCTGGCACTCTTAACATTCAAAAGCTGGAGGAAAAATGTGAATTTTCAAATTTTCATATAGTAAGTGGAAAATCAAGCAGTTTAGAATGGAATATGAAATATTCAGAACACAGACCATGGGAATATAATCTAACACCTTTCAACTGGGATCACAGAAAACCCATGTGTGCCTTAAATCTAGAACCATGTACAAAAGTGGTGGAGGTGTTTGAGACATTTCTTTGTTCTCAGGAATATCAGGCTGAAAGTTTGTCTTTCAGAACACAGTCCTTTATTAGTCTTTCAAATATTAGACTGGTCATTCCTGCTTTTTTCAAGGTACCTCAGCACAGTGTTTCAAGGCACAGTGTGCTGATGTGGTGAGAGATGCAGCTTTAGTAGGCATTTTTCTTATGAATGTTTCTGGCAGAAAGAAAATAATGTTACATAGAATAGTCACAGCCTTCCCAGGTAAATGTCCCCAGCAGAAAAACATACAGCCTGGTTGTTGAACTATTCTTGAAAAAGGGAGAGGTGTAGATTTAAAGTCCCTCTGGCCAAAGAAGATGTTGAATTTAGCTGGTAGATACCTTCAGCACCAGTCCTTATCCTCTAGTCCTCTACAGATACTACAGTGTTACCACCTACAACATAATATCCTCTGGCTAATATGGATAATCTAACGAGGTTGGGCTTTTTCCTCATGTGGTCTAAAACCATACTGAATGAGGCAAAACAGAATCTGTGAGTAGGTAAGATACAGGCACCCTGAGGCCAGTAGTTGGACACTCAGATGGTGCAGCACAAAGCTCGTTGTGCTTTGCACAGTCCTCTGTTCACTGTTTCCACCAAACAGTGACCTATATAAATAACAAGAAAAGAACATTAGTGTGATACAGTATTTAATATGATAATCATAAAAGATATTACAAAGGCCTTTCATTAATAGATGAGAGTCACCACCCAGCACTACCCACCTTATGACTAGTTTACAAGCATCTTGTTCCAGAAGCACAAGCAACTCTTCCTGTTTTAAATGTCAATCAAGCAATACTAACATATGGTCTTCTTTTCTACTTAGATAATTCTGCCAACATTATTGTGGACAGTAGAAACCATTATTTTGGAGATAAGTCTCCTTTGGTTTTCCTACTCAATTCAAATATCTTCTACAGCATATTCATCTGTCTCAGTTTCTGGCATTAGTTTGCATGCATAGCAATCATACAGAACTGTACCAGTTTTTCAACATGACTAATTATCTCAAGCGGGCAGAGAGAGACAGCCACACCAACAACACGCCCACTATCTTTTTGCATAATGTGTACTTTACACTCACCAATCTGTTCACATATAGGGATATTTTTTTCAGCCATTGTAACCAAGAATTTTAAAGACATAACATGTAAAGAAAAAGACTTCCAGTAAAAAAAACAAGCTGGACAAAACTTCATTCAGCAAATGTAGTGAGTCCAAATTACATCTGTTCAGAGCTATTGAAACATTAATCCAGAAAGGGTGTAGACACTTTTCTTGTTCACAGAGTTGTGCATTTCCTGACCTCATTAATTTTTAGAGACAGTACCCCACATACCACAAAACAATATATTCCACTTCATCTAGTTTAGGATAAACTGGAATTTTCACAGGTAATTTTTATAATATATGATATATAATATGCAATATAGTATATATACTATGTACTATATAGAGATATATATGTATAATGTATATTTATATATATACTTTTTTTTTTATAGACTGAATAAGCATTCATGAAGCTTCATGAAGCTCATCAGAACACATTCTCTGCCCTGTTCCCGTAATTCAGCACCAATCTATACAAATTGCATTCACCAGTTATATACATCCTTCTCTAGAGTACAAGCTGTGCTAAGACCTGGGGAGATCCATATTACAGAGGAATTGCTCTGTACAACATACCAATGGGGAGGCCAGCATGCACCGATTCCAGCTACTCATGACCCCTAAAGAACAATGCTTCTGTGCTGAGTTACAGTATATGGCTCTGCAAAGAGAAGTCAGAGAGTCACAAATGGTTTCTGAATATCTCAGAACTCCTTTGAACTTTCCTCTTTAGCTCCAACTACTTTTATTTCCTCTTTAAAGGAGAGAGTCAGAGGGAACCTGTTCAGTGGTACAATTAAATGCATATGGAGTTAATTCATGTTTAATTTGGGCAGCATTTATTCTCCTTCTCTCTGTTTTTCCCAGAATAACAGGAAGATAACTTTACCCACTCACTTTATTTACCACACTGCCATTGTGCCCCTTGCCTCATGTTCAGCAAATTCAGTCACAGAATGACAAAATATTTTTTTTTTTTAATTTATCTCAAGATGAGGAATTTGAAACCTGATTTGAAATATTTCCTTCCTTCAGCCAGCATTGCAGTAAGTACATAAGGAATCAGTGATGAAAGAATAAAAAACCTAAAGATATACTGCAGTCATCTAATATCTACTGTAGTTGTCTGTCTGTGGTCTGATTCTTAGAAAGGAGGGAGGAAGCTGTGCCCAGGGCGCTAGTGGGAGACATTATAACTCAAGCCCAAGGAAGATCCACTTTTGGAAGTACAGAAATCTGTGCTTCAGCCAGGTGAGGTCAGATTTCATTTACTGCCCGGTCTGCACTAATAGCAACTGAGGTTACCTTTCTGGATGTGCAGATTGCATGAGACTGGAAAACTGTAATAGACATTATGTGAAAGTTGGAACAGGAAACTTACTGAGAGGGGTGGCTGAGGTCTGTCTATTTAAGTGCCTATTCCCTTCTGAGCTTTTGTGCTGAACAGAGATAACCATCTGTGCTCAATTGCTAGTTATGGTTTTGTAACATCAGCATCTGCTGATAAAGAAAATAAGGGAATGTGTGCCCTCAATAACTGAAGCCTCATTTACCACATCAGAATTCACTTTCTAATTGTTCAGGTTTATTTTAGTCAGAGTACAGGTGTTGTCACTCCTTCTGCCATCAGAAATTATTTAGAGTAAGATTCATCCATAGAATGCTGTAATTGTTAATTTTTATGCTTGTTTTAATTTTATATTTACTCTGGATTTTTATACACAAATAAAAAGTATAAATTTTGTCCTGCATGTCTCGAATAAATTAAAAGAACAAAAATAATTTCTAAAGGTTGCTTTTCTGTGTAATCACATGCTCTCAATCTAAAATGATAGTTTTTAGCTGAGGGAGAAATGAAAGTGAAATCTCCTGGAAGATCACAGTCCATATGTCTCTTTTGTGCCAGCTGTAAAATATTAGCCCAGAATGTCTGCCTGTATGCTACTGACAATTCTTGACGAATTTTAATGTTGCAGCACATGAGACATTAAGTAATAAAAAATCAGTCTCACTCAAGATTGGCACACAGCCACTCACCTGCACCAAACACAGTGTGCACACATACCATTTTGATGTGATGTATCAATTTAATATGAAGTGTTGTATTTCAGACTGTCAAAATCCCTGTTAGGTTTGCAGACAGCAGTGTGAATGCTTTAATGGTTTACCAGAGGATGATGGGATATATTCTCAGTGACTGAAGTACTGGGAGCTTCCATATCTTCTGTCAAGGGAGCTTCTGTGACACTGGAACTGCAATCACAGCACTTGCATGGCTAGGACTCATATCCAGCCATGCCAGAACAGAGATGGTGAGATGAAGAGTGATTCGGTTGTCTCTGTATTGTGCTTCCAGGAGCCGTAGTAATTGAAACACTATGTGAAAAGGCCTAACATGGCTTCCATCAGACTTTTTAGCTAGACCTCCACATGGCAGAAGAGCATCTGCATTTCTTCAGGGTCCAAGCAGTCATCAAAACATTGTACCCACACTTGTGCAATGCTCTCTATAAGCACCTCTACCCCAGTAGGTACTGTACACAGCACAGAGAATCTGAAACTGAATAAACCATCAAAGGGAAATTCAGTTTATTTAATGAACATTCTAAAAGGAAACAGAGATAAATTTTACATCAACAAGAAGCTGAGATTCAAGAAGGAGGTGGAACAATAATCTGACTGTCTCTGCAGCAAAGTCACTTCCCATCGTTTGTATTTGACAAAAAAAACATAAACTAAAGAAAAAAGTTCTAATAACTTTGTGCATGGAGACGTAGCTTCAGTAAAAAGACTAGAAACATCCCCCCTGCAAAAAAACCCTAAATTCCTGCCAAACCAGCATATTTGTTTGGAATAATATCCAGGAAGATGGGATTTGTTAGTTTGGACTCAAGCAGAAGACAGAACTGAAGTCCAGTTCCTTACAGCATAGAGCTGGATGTCCTGTTTACAGGGCTATTAAATCAAGGAATTAATATGAACACCACATGACTGGACACTAAAGGACAGTGATTTCAGTGCCTAGCTTGCAGGCAGTATTCTGGGATGTCTGAATTTTATAGTTTCTGCAGTCATGAGGTAGGGACCTGGCCTCCCCTTCTGAGCACTGTAGAGGAGTACCAGGCTATTTTTGTCTCAGGAAGTAAGCCCTTGTGAAGATGTTGATTCATTTTGGTCATGGTCTAAGAATTTGGGAGTCTAAGTTGACAGGTATTGCGACACTCAGCAGCCTAGAGGGTCTGAATCCTGCCTTTGTTCAAGACTTACTAGGTTTGAGCCGTGTGCAAAAACTTCCTTGCAAGTTGATAAAGAGAGTCATGGAACCATAAAGTAAACGGTGGTTTTACTGTTGCTGGAAGAAAAGAGATGGTTTTAGCTCTACCTTAAGCAAATAACTGTTTATGTTTTGCATCCTTTGGCTAGTACAGATCTCCGTTGGTTAACTTACACAAAATATACAACACTTGTATACTTTTCTTTAACCAAAATAATGAAAATTTTTATGTCATTAAAGTGGTAAATTTGTAATGCAGATGTTATGCAAATTGGTTCAAGACAAACTTATCACTGATACATTTGTTGTTAAAGTATGAAAATATGATAATTGTGAAAATAATCCTTGACTATGACATCTAATCAAAGTTAATTTTTTACAGCTTAGTCCCTTAATAAATTGTTTGGCTTCAAACATCTGTTTGACTACCTGGCAAGGCTCAGGGGTGACACCATGTAGGTGACACACCTGCCAACACATTCACTGACTTACACACAGACGCAGACCTAATTCTGAATGTCTGGAAAATTTACATTTTAAATTTACATGTCTTATTACTGTATGTCTGCCTTCAAAAAAATTTACAGCATTTTGGTATAAACCAATTATTTCCAC
>VZTL01037826.1:67821-80083 GCA_013400535.1 Scopus umbretta | reverse complement strand
TTACAAACTGCTCTTTTTTTTTTGTTGCTTTTTAGTTATACCTCCCATTTCTTTGGTAACCAGCTTTCTCCCGTCGTTTGTAAACCAGAAGGCACTGGAGTGGAAGCAGAATCACTGCTTCCCTATTAAACAGGGTACTGGTTTATTGCCCATGGGAACATAGGTTGTATTTAAAGTTAATGCATGCTTGAATGGCTTTTCCCATAATTAACAGCGTAACTCATTTCAAAAAGCAACATAGTTCTTCGTTTTGCGGCCAGTCTTTAATACTGTTCCTCTTTTTCCCAAACCATGCTGCATCAGATGATGGTGAATAGGACGACTGAGGTACCGAGATCAAAAATTTTTAATTACTTTTTCTGTTACTTATAATTATTTTCTCTGCTCTGTGGCAATATTTCTTTATTATTTAGCACTAAAAGTGAAGCTAAGGCTCTTGTTTAGTACATAGAAATTTGTGACTCAGCAAGCCTATTTCTATCCTTTGTCTTAGAATTTCTTTTTACTTGTGTCACTGTGGAAGTCAACTTTTGAGAATTCACATCAGTTCAAAGAAGTCTGAAGCGAGTAATGGAGCTAAAAGGATAAAGATGCTTTTCCAGCTCAGTTTCCTAAATTATGAAAATGCACTCACTTGGCATAACTAAATTAAGGTGTCTGGCTCAGCCGGAATAATGGTAAAATTCATTTTCCTTCTTTACCATAATAAATGTAATCGAATGCTCCAAGGTAAAAACTTGTGCAGAGCATCTGGTTATTTTTACCATTTTCTTATTACGATCTTTTCAAGAAAGTTTTGAAAAGTCCTTAAGGGATAGCACATACTCAGAATTCACCTGCGGCAGATGATACTACATTTCTCATGCGGATTCTGGAAACGCCAACTCTCCAAGCGCTTCCGCTGAAAATCGTGGGTCTCATTGGCTAGAACTGCGATTTCTCCCCTAGAGATGATTGTCACGTCTAGGAAAAAGGAATCCTTCCAAGAATGTGGCCGTGATTTGAATGCCTGCGTTTAAATAATGGGGCTTCTCTGTCAGATGAGGGAATGAATTTTTTGAATGCACGCACCGGTGTGCAAGTGCTTCACGCTTGGCGCGCGCGCACGTGAGCGAGCTGCCACGACGTGACCTGAACGGGTGACAGCTTCTCCCTGGCACGTGCTTCGCGGTGGTCAATGTGCGGGGGGTTGCCTCTCCTCCACCGGCCGTCACGTTACTGCTCAGTACCTCGCGGTTGTCACCGGGCAGAGACGTGTCCGCGAGAAGGTAGTCGTGAACGCGGTACGCGTTCCATCTACAGCTTAAGGCAGTTACCGTGTTCGCGTGCCTGAAGTCCTCAGGAGACATTTCCCTGGTAATTCATCACAGCGAGAAGGCTATGGATTTAACGAGCCTTCGACTGTACCTTGACCAGGATCACCTGTGGGCTGGCAAGGAAGTAAATGGAATTAGGGTGAAATAGTGGGCCGATTGCTGTATCTTTTGGGATTAAAGTTGATTTCAGAGTGCAACATCTGCCTACGTTTCTTTATTCCACGAGTAGATTAAAATGATGATTTGTACGCTGAAAGAAATGAAACCTAGTTGAGAACATGGTATAGTCTAGAAGCCAAAAGTTATCCTCTCTTTTTATAACTAACAGTAAGATCTGATCAAATCAGTGTAAAGCTCTTCAGGGAAACCTCAAAAGCAAGGTCCTTTCTACTTGAATTACTGATGAGGCTAAAAGCTTGCTCTGTGTCCTAGTTTCTGAAAAGCTAATCGTTTTTTTCTGTTGTTGTCAAGCAATTCTATATCTCGTAGCTGGAGCAGGTTTCACCTTCTAGTGTTCAAGAGGCAATAAGTAAATTGTGTTTTTCCTGATGGATGGATGGCAAAGTTTCTTCAGATCCTTTGAGATCCAAATTGTACATAAATAATTATGATATACTGTGCTGCTAAGTAGTTTCTCATACACAGGGGGGAACAAAAAAAAAAGGAAATATGTTGTCAATATTTCTAATTCTAAGAGCAGTAAAATAAGAGTCCAACAACTTCTGCGGTCATTTATCCGAAAGCAGTAAACAGACGCAGCCCGAAAGACCCACATTGCTTCCAAATTCCAAAGAAGGAAACTTCCTTTATTTTCTTGAAGAATGGCTAATATATTCATATTTTCTGTGATGAAAGCTACTCTTCTTATTGGCCGCTGGTTCAGAAGACTGAATTGGAGAAGGAAAGGCCGAGGCGCTTTTGATAAGCTCTCATACGAAAACTGCGCGCCCTGCCTGAAAGGCTGTGCTGTATTGTAGCTGAACTGGATAAAATCGGCGCGATACATTTGTTTGCCAGCAGCTTTTAAAATCGAGTTCTAGTTAAGTTGCTTATCTTGTCTAAAATGACTTCTATAATAAGGGCTGTTTCCCTTTGTAGAGTGGCTTTACACCGTTGCACATAGCCGCGCACTATGGAAATGTCAATGTGGCAACGCTTCTGCTAAACCGAGGAGCTGCAGTCGATTTCACAGCAAGGGTACGGAGGAATTTCTTTCTCTTCTTAGCTGTAACGGCCTACAGAAGTGGGAGTGTTTCCTTGTGTAATTCTTAGGCAAGAGTAAGTGGGGAGCAAAGTAATGCTGCAATTCAGTGGTGTTCAAAGATGTCTTTTTGGGCAGTAATTCTTAGAGGTTGCCTCCATGCAAGGCACCAGAGGCCTTGGGAGTTGAGGAGCGACCCGTATTCCCAGCTGAAGGAAGCAGCCCCCTCTGACTAGCTCCAGAAAGCTGATACTCTCACGATCTGTCAACTCACTTCAGCTTTTCTGTCAGTTAGACGGACTCCAGAAATATGTGTAGGATTTATTGGCTTCTTCGGTATTCAGCATTTACTATACTACTTCAATTTGATATTTTCACATGTGAACATACTAGAAAAAGTAAAGTAAGGTATATTGCCATTCTGTGAAAGCAACAATAAAAGTACTAATTGATCATGAGTACTCTTTTCCGGTGAACAACTGCAGAATTTCATAATATCGTCTCTGCTGTTGTACGTTACGTAGTTTGAAGCGCGGCATCTGGTGCCATGAAAACCTCTGGTCATCCGTACCTCAACATAGCCACCGGATCGCACGTTTTCTGTTTAATTTTGCCAGACGCACTTTGAGTTCCTTTAGGGTTCTGCCGTTCAGACTGACTTTCAGTCTGGAATAGCTGCTAATAATTGCCTCTTTCCTCACCCAAAGCGTTTGCAAGGACTCCCAGCCTAAACAGGACCTACTCCTTTCCGCTATTGGCATTACGCTAAGAAGGTTCCTTTGTGCAGGAGTCACGCGTTTGTGTACTCTGTGTGTGTTGCAGTGATTTAAATGCATCAGTGTTTTGTGAATATTGACTCATGGGGACTCTGATGTATGTTTGCTTATTTGTCTGACTCTGGGACTGTGATGTTTGCTGCTTTGGCAGATGCGCTGCTTCGTTTATTAAAAAAACTCCAAACAGCGAATAAAGATTCTTGCTGAGAAAGGAATTACTAACTCTAGCTCATACGGTGTGTGCCTAGCCCTGATGCTCAAGTACATTTTTGTCTATTCTCTACAATGTGATGGTCTCATTTTCTGTGATCCGAACACAAACTCACCCCCATTACACACCTTCAAATCCGTCATGCTCATTGTTTGTTCTTTTCATGGTGTAGAATGGAATCACCCCACTGCATGTGGCTTCCAAAAGGGGAAACACAAACATGGTGAAGCTCTTGTTGGATCGCGGAGGGCAGATCGATGCCAAAACCAGGGTGAGTCTTTCTATTCCCTGAATATGATGTTGTCCCTTCTTGGGAATGGCCTGGGATTTTTTGCTTGCTTGTTTTTAGTTTTGGTTTTTTTTGTTTGTTTCGATGGGATTTTTTTGTTTTTTGGTTTTTTTTAAAGCCAGAGACTGGGAACACCTAGATTTATGGCTAGGAATTCAGCTTCAGTGATTGTGTCTTGTTGTCTGTTCTTAAAGTGAGACATTAGATGCGGCTGTTATAAATTACTCACAAAAAAAAAATTTCAGCTGAACTCGGCGCCAAAAATGTTCAACAGTGCCCCCTCGCAAGTGTACGCTGTTTGAAACTTGGACCAAATTTAAATTGTGACCCCAAATATTTCTAAAGAAAATATTTCTAAAGAAAATCTTTCTAAAGAAATGTTTTTTTACCTTTTTTTTTTTTTTTTAAATTCTGAATCCTACCTTTAGTTTTCAGATTGTTACTTGTTTTATGTAGACTGTTTTCTGTGGTCTCAGACTAAAGAATGGCAGGTATCGGTGATAGTAGGAGGCAGAAATACTATTTCCTTTAGAACAATTTCCTTTTGCAGTCGTTCAGGACAAAAGAAAAACCCATCAATTTATATGGGCGGGGTTAATTATTTCAAATGGGATTTTGGAGTCACCTAGGAAAACGTGTTCATTTATGCGAACTGAGCTGCACAGGACTCGTTCTTGAAAACTGCTGGTTTTTAAGCACTGCTCTGCAAAATGCTCTCTCCAAGGAATAGAAGGCGTTTTAGAACTCAGAGCTTAGGGTTGGACGTCAGAGTTTTGTTTCATAAGGTAGAAAGGTAGAGGAGGGTGGAGGGTATTGCAGTCAGCTACCCCTGTGGTTGATTCAGCCTCTGCAGTTACTTTGCTACTAATTGCATCAGCCGTTTGTCGCTGCATAAGCTAGGAACACAGTCGTGATTATCGCGTAACTCTATGTGCAGTTACGATTTTGATTTCTGATTATTTATGAAATTATGTCTCTCTTCCCGTGGTTTTTTTTTTGTTGTTGTTTTTTTTTTAAACTGCTGATGATGGAAAATGCTGCCTCTCATGAAGGCATGCAGTAAATCATTCCTGGTCAAATTTTCTACTATACGTGCCTAAAATCTCACGGTAAAGAGGCATGACATGGCAATAATACGCTGTAGTCAGGGTATTCCACCTACTCCTAAGCGCAGTAGTCACAGAGAAAAGGTCCGTTTGGCCTGTGGAATGACAGTACTGAATTCACCTGTTTCCCGGTCAGTATTTAGATACGTATGTTTTAGAGGAGTTGGCACAGGTGATTGTAAAGGATGTCTTGGATTTGAAGAGGTCAAGGTGTATTCCCTTCCCCGCTCGTCCGCAAAGACCGACGTGCAGTTGTGAATGGAGCTGAAAGAACAGGACTTTGCCAGGCGTAGGTGGAAGGTGCGAAGTTGAGAGTCTTCTCATTGTCTGGGCTTCCTGCCCTTCGCCAGCTGCTACATTAGCTCAAAAACTGTCAGCGCACAGATACCCGTGAACACCCCTAAAGGTATCCTGAAGCACGCGCGTCCCAGTTTGCACAGGCGCAGCAGCTTCCTCCTGCTTTCATCTTCTGCCTTCTCCCTGCTCAAAGGTGGCGGTCGGCTGCGTGTACTTCACAGTGGGGAAGATTCCAGAGCTTTGGTTTCGCTGTCAGCGTCTCTGTGGCGTGATCTTGTCTTCATGCCAGCTGTTTATATCGTCTCGGTGTCTTTTTCTTTTCCCTGTGCTTTGTCCGCATGCCTTGTGTGCTTTGCTATGGCCGTGAGTATGTAGGGTGTTGAAGAGGTAGGTTGTGTGTTGCATGCCACGCATACGTGTCTCTTGTACTTTAAAGGACAGACTTCCGCCTCCTCCACCTCGGTACTAACATGCTTGCCTTTCCATGCTCGCCTTTCCATTTCTTCTGAGGAACACCTGCATTTTTCCAGTAGGTCGGATTCACTGAGAAACAGTGGAATTAAATGTACTAGGGTGTTTCATTCCCGAATATCTTGAGCCTTTATTCTTGATCTCCATACCGCATCCAAATAAGCTCTTTGGTTAAAAAAGTGCTCAGTGCTTTCATGCAGTTAACTCTTAACTTGCCTTATTACATGGCATCTGATGATGCATAAATTAAGCTGCAAAAACTTATTTTAACAGATTTTTAGATGAGCCTCGGTACTTGAATTTTGCAGAGTTAATCTGGGAAATCTTTTTATATTTGAAAAAGTTCCATTGGAATGATCCATTAGGAGCCCCCGTATTGTCTAAAAAATAAATTAAAATGTACGTTCCTCAAAGGGATTAAATTAGGCATGTGTCCCGCTGTTCCATACTTAATGTTGTCGCACGTCAGAGGAAAGCCCTGCTTACTGCAGGAGTTATGTATTTTTATTTTCTATACATTTCATAATATATTGGCTGAAACTTGATGGCGTTTCTCACTAGAGTAGAAAGATACAGGGTTGCTAGCAAATCTCCTTGCTAGACTTACATATTTAAAACGAATATTTTACTTAAATTTTTGGGGCAAGTTTTACCATTTTACTCAACTAACTCCTAAAGTTTTTAAAATGTGGAATTTCATTTCTCTTTTGTGTCTAAAACAAAAATGTAAACTCCATTCCCAATGATAGTAATAGGATACTTTCATTAGTACTACCTGTTACAGCTACGTTTGTGCTACTTCTATTTACATAGAAGCCTTATCTGGCGTTTTGTT
This sequence comes from Scopus umbretta, assembly GCA_013400535.1. Classification (NCBI taxonomy): domain Eukaryota; kingdom Metazoa; phylum Chordata; class Aves; order Pelecaniformes; family Scopidae; genus Scopus; species Scopus umbretta. The sequence goes on along the minus strand of VZTL01037826.1, from coordinate 73,581 downwards.
TGCTAAGTGATTAACGGGTAAAATTGCTTACGCTAAAGCATTTCATATTGAAAATCTTAGTCAAACCTACATTCTCTGCAAGTTCACCTGAGCAAGAACTTCCATGACGTGTCATCGTTTAAAATTTTAAACAAATTTAGCTAAACTTTTGACCTGTACAACTTAACGATGGTAGACCAGTGGAGTTGGGTTTCAGAAGTGATTGTGCAGACTGCGGCTAGGAATCAGTGTGCAGAAGCTTGTTCTCTAAAAGATGGTGGAAAGTTTAATTTCCAATTAAATCCACGTGACGTGGTCAAGCGTAACGTGGCAATTATCAGTTCTTACTTGGAGAGAAGGAAAGCATTTACAGCCTTCCTGAAACACCGTAAGGATTATTACAGGGAGAATTATTTTAAGCATTTAAAAGCAGAGCAAGTTCAGCATGGCCAAAATATCTATATTTCGATTAAAAAAGATATTCTGCTGTAACGGAATAGTAACGGTAAAGGTATGGGGGATATTGGAATGTTACTGACTATTACAGGGTTTTTGGAGTATTCTTTAAGAATGCAGTTTTTGTAATATCTCTATTTTTATCATCTCTATATAAATTGTATAAGGGAAAAAAAAAGAAGAATATGCGAGGCTTTTTTTAGTTTGTGTATGCTTTCTTACTTTTAAAACACAGTGTTATTCACAGGTCTTTGTCACCTTATTGACATTTCCAGTTTTGTGGGACTACGCAAACACCCTTTGGAGTTGGGGGGGAGGAACATGTTCCCTTGTCTCAGACGCTGAAGTTGTCACACATTTTTGTGTTTTTTCTATTGAATCTTGCCAACATTGAAATTAATTTTTTCTTGCTCTGAGACTTTTCTTTAGACTCCTCTTGCAGGCTCTGGGCCAGGATATTTACAGTTGGGGGGGAAAAAAACCCAAACAACAAAACAATCCCTGGAATGAAACAGAGCATCTAGTCTTGGAATGGAAAGCTTATTGTGTGGGAAAGTAAACATGTTGTGTGCCTGGAGCGTGGCAGCCGGAGCTGGAGAGGGGAGGAGATGCGATAATGGTGGGGAGAAAGTCTGGTATGCCATTTGGATTGGAGAAGGGCCACAGAAAAGGAAGGAAGGCTCAGCTGGAGCTGAAAGAAGTAGAAGGTCGGTCACCGAGATGATACCCTTGGGAAAAGAACAGGAAGGAAGCTGTTGCGGGGTGGAAGTCGGATTTTTTGTTAGTTTGTTTTTTGTTTGGGTTGGGCGTTTTGTGGTGAATGTGCTTCAGACACCCCTTAACTCTCGTTGGGGGAACCTGCTGAGATTTGTTTGTAATAATGGCTCTTTCTGTGTCTATGCATCCTGACAAAATAGGCAGAGCTCCCTGCTGTTTCCACACGGCAGTGGGTTTCCTACCACAAAGCCACCGTAGCAAGGCTCCTAACCCTGTCTTGGCACTATGCTCTGTTGACAGTGGGGTTTTTCCTGCAGTAACGCTGCTGTGACGTTTTCTCCTCGTCTTCACACGTGCACAGAGCACTGATAATTCACCGGCAGTTTTTGCCATTCCTAAAGCGATGTCAGCTTATAAATACCTAATCACGAGGCAGCTCTTTGCTATAAAGAATGTAGTGGATTCATGTAATGTTTACAAGGGAGCGGGAAGGGATGTTGTACAGATTGTCCGAGCAAGTTACATAGATAGTGACGATTATTTAGAATTATTTAAGTTAATGTCTCATTACTCAGGCAGATGCATGGTACGTTTTTCGCTGTATTTTTAAAATTTGTAATTCGCACGGCAGATCTGGAGGAATATTTAAGAGCGTGTCTAATTATGCCAAGACTCTGAGAGCTTAGAGCAAGAGGGAGGCTTGCCTTGTTCATTTTTAAAGAGATGAGGTTTGGTAGGAATGAAAAATGAACAACTGAACAGGCCTTTATTTGTTGAGAAAATTCGGGCAATTTTGCATGTCTAACATACGGAATGCTAAAATTTTATTTCACTCTTACAAAAATGAGAACACGCAGCTGCAGTTTAGAAGAATTCTTTGGCAGTTTGGCCTTTGTTCCGGTGCTAGCATCAGTCTTCGTTCGAATGAGCAGTGAACGTGCGCAACTGTCCTTCTGTTAAGACGCTGCCCCTATCATTTCCCATTCAGACTCTCGCGCAAGCACAGCTTCTTTTCATCTCGGTCTCTCTGGTAAGCTGAAGGAAAGTGTTTTAATCACTGTGAAATGACCCAATAATTTCTCTTCCCGAGCCCTGCAGTTGGGAGTCATGCACAGAATTCAGAAATAATTTTGCAGGTTAAAAAATGACCAGCAATTGATTTTCAAGGAAAAAAAAGCAAAAGCTGACTTTCTCTTGGGAGCCATTTGAAAGCAAATTAAGAGTGATGGAATTTCATGGCTTCAATTGCTTTTCAAGAAAAAAAGGCGAAAGTTTGCTTTCTCTTTCGAGAGCCATTTAAAAGCAAATTAAGAGTGATGGAATTTCATGGCTTCCGTACAGGCAGAGAGGATTGTAGTGTCATTTCTAACAGTGATGCAGCTGTTGGTTGCACTGCAAAGCGTGAGCTAGGAGAGTACCGCGTAGGGGAACAACGGAACACCAGGTACAGGATGTCACTTGGAAGACGTTTAACTCTCCATTACGTACGATTTGGGACGAGGAGGTAAATATTGCACTTCTGAAAATATAAAATGGCTGAATTTCCTGTCTCCTGGCACGGCGGCCTTTGTGTTTATGGGATATCCGTTACCTGTGCTTCAAAGTCCGCGTCTCTCTGACGCAGTGTTGTACGTCCCGTCAAATGATGTGTTTGATATTTTGGTCAGCACATGTTCTTTGATGTACATGGCGTACCAATTAGCAATGGAATGATTAGAACAGTACAGAGGCAAACTCCCGCAACGTATTTCAGAGCACTGAGGTTCACTGCAAATTGGTAAGGGTGCAGAAGAGGACTCATTTGGTACGCCAGCCTGTCTCTTGATGTTGGCTAACGTCAGTTTGTCCTCTTAGTATTACCTACTAATTCTTCTACTACAACAGCTCGCTCTTTGCAATTTCCCTCATCTTTGAAGAAAACTTACAAGCAAAACCAGAATCTAAAGTATTAAATATACAGTCATTTTAAAATACACCTGCTGTTTTCCTCAGGGCAGAAAGAGGGAAGAAAAGAGCGTTATATGGGAGGGCTGCAGAGCGTATTGCTTCATTCGCCTACTGGGAAGTGCACAGATAGTAAAGGATGATGCATTTGTAAAGACTTTGACAGGATAGAATAGGATAAGTAGCAATTTTTTATCTCTACTTTTAGAGGGTGTTATAGAGAAGAACAGAGGAGAAAACATGCTTTTTAATTGATTTAGTTCTTATTTTTGGTTTAGCTAGACTTTCTTGTGGAGTTGATGTGTTTCTTAGCTTGTATTTTGTTTCTTTTTTTCTCCCTCTGGGGATTCGTCCTGTGTTTTTTCAAGGGTTCACACAATTCTACCTTTCTTTTGCTGTTCTATTAAATAGACTGACATCAAAGTCACTGTGCAGATAGGGAAAGTGAACCTCCCACACCGATTAAAAATGTAGAGCACGAAAGGCCAGAAGGTGGCAAGAAATACCAAATAAATACCTTTCCTAGAAATACATTTGGGATATATTCTCACCTTAGTAATGCTAATGGGAAATATGTGTATGAATCCCTCTGGCAGCAAGATGAAAATACACCGCAGCTGTGCGCATAAAGACTTGATTTAGGGAACTNCAGACTAAACAACCCCAGCTCCCTCAGCCGCTCCTCATAAGGCTTGTTGTCCAGGTCCTTCACCTAGATAAGTAGATAGGTAAGGGAGAAAAATTCCTCCCTGCAGACTTCAGTTCCTCACTGCAGTGGAGCTTTGTTGCACCGCTAACTCAAAAAGGTGCTCTGTGCTTTCGAAACTGAGGATGAGGGAGGATCTGCTCCTTGGAACTGCCTTTTGTAGACCGTGACAGGGCTGTGTTTGCGTAGGCAAAACGATGCTGCAGTTGCAGCGGCACTGTGCAGTCTAGAGCTACTTCTAATTTAAAAATGTTAGCAGTAGAAGTAAAAATACAGGGCTGTAGACTTCCTCCAAACTCCAGCAAGGCAAACAATGTATCTGTATGAAGCAGGGTCACCAGCTCGTACTTAAGGCCATTTTTTTTGCACTTTTGCTACTTTTATAATCTATAAGTACTAAATCTGTCTCAGCCCAGTATGTTAATCTTTTAATCATGCTGTTATTGGATTCTTCAGAAAGCACCGTAGAATAATACCATCTACCTCATCTAAGATGAGCAGAGTGTCTTAAAGGGAGAGGGCTTTTCTTGTGGTTAAAAACTGTTACCATTTCACCTATCATAAACTTATCTCTGTTGAATGAGTATCGATGACTTCTCTGAGTGCATGCTTGAACAATGCCAAGGTCTAATGAGATGAAAACTTGGGTTTCTGTATCTTACGCATTTTCTTTTTTCTGTCATTCAGCACTAATACTCTTTTGCAACCATTTTTCTTCCCTCATATTTCCTGTATTTTTCTGCATAATGTCCAAACTGTAGCAGAATTACCTAGAATGCATTCTCCCATCTGAATGTTTCATTGACACATCTTTTGCTACCACTGCTGTGATCATTACTGAGTAGCCTGAGCAAGTCTTTTGGTATAGGGTGGTGTTCTGCAACGGAAAAAAATATTGTGGAGTTGGTGATCTCGCAGCAATTTTAGCAAAGAATTGTTAGCTCTTTGTTCACCACTCAATCTCAGAAGTGAAAGGTTTTGTTCTGTTTGTTTATCTCTCTCTTTTTCTCTCTTTTAAAAATCTTCTTTCTCCTGCTGCCTGTTCAAAAAAAAAAATAAAAATTCTAGAGTAAATTTTCTAGTACAAACATTTCTTGTTTCACCCCCACATCAAAAGCAATCCAAAGGACAAGGGTCGATTAATGGAGCATCCTTGGCCCAGCGCACGTTATCCGGGGAGAGGCAATACAATCTCAAAGCCATGCAGAGGAGAAGGAGGGGAGGAGGCAATGCATGCTCACATTACCCTCTTTGATAAAAGATTTCAACACACAGTGGGTTTCCTCTCTGAAACGGTGACCTTAGAGTGTCCTTTACTGGTGCAAGGAAGAATAGGGATGAAACTTCATGTTGTGGAGCCAGCTTCAGTTAGAAGTCAAGAAAAANAAAAAAAAACCCAAACCCCCAGAAAGCTAGTTACACCCAATTCCTTTACGTTGACCCAATCTGCCAGCTGCTGCACAGCCTTGAATTGTTTGTGGGTTTGATCTGTTGAATTTTATGGCAAAGCTTCCATGGGATTTAGTGATGCCTCTGAGACAGTGAGTGTCAAGGCACACCTAACCCCTTCACACTTTTCTGAAAAACCTCTGGAAAGAGTAGAATCATAGAATCACCAAATTGTTAAGGTTGGAAAAGCCCTCTGAGATCATGTAGTCCAACCGTCAACCCAAAACACCATGTCTACTAAACCATGTCTCGAAGTGCAACATCCACATGTTTTTTGAACCCCTCCAGGGATGGGGACTCCACCCCCTCCCTGGGCAGCCGGTTCCAATGCCTCACCACTCTTTCAGGAAAGAAATTTTTCCTACTATCCAATCTAAACCTCCCCTGGCGCAAGTTGAGGCCATTACCCCTCATCCTATCGCTGGTTGTCAGGCAAAGAGACCAACACCCTCCTCCCTACACCCTCCTGTCAGGGGGTTGCAGAGAGCGATCAGGTCTCCCCTCAGCCT
>VZTL01037826.1:54078-67266 GCA_013400535.1 Scopus umbretta | reverse complement strand
GGGGGAGCCCTCTTAACGTAAAAGTACAAAAAAAAAAAAAAAAAAAAAAGAGCTTTTTTACACGCTTGTGGGGCTGCATTCCTGAAAGGGTGTTCCTCAGAGTGCCAGGACAGACAGTTGGGGATGTGCTGATTTGTTTTCCCTCCTTCTGCTTTAAGGATGGACTCACCCCACTCCACTGTGCTGCGAGAAGCGGACATGACCAAGTTGTGGAGCTGCTCCTGGAGCGAGGTGCCCCACTGCTTGCACGGACCAAGGTGTGTGTCTTATTAGAATACATTAACAGCTCTATGTAACTTTCCACAGAATTTTCAATGTCACTGAAAGGACAAGGAAGAAGACAGGAACATTTCTGTTCTCCCAGAGGAAATGTATTAATGGCTAGAATGATCCAAAATAAGGTTTTCTTACGTAACTAGGGACTATCCTTTCCAAAAATATGAAAAAGTGCACACTTCTTTGCCCCCACTCTATATATCAGACTAAACACATGGTGTACTGTGCTACTGCAAGCACTTCGCTTTAGCTGCTTCCTAAGACCGTAGGACACAGAGATGGGAAAGCTGGGTCTGTCACTCCTGAGAGATGATTCCTGGTATATATTTTCCAATCCTTCATATAAGCTAAGTAGGACCTGTGACTTGCAGCTTCTCCTAATCGTTTTCATGGACTGTTTCAGGCTTGGAAAATGATTTCATTGTGTTCCTACTGATTGCTGAAATGCGCACATCTAAGGTTAATGCATTTCCTACAAATGCCGTCCCTTTGGTCAAACGAATGAGGGAAAGATACTTGTAGCGTAATAGCAAACCCCACTGAGCAGCACTTCACATCAGTAAATTTCAGAGTGCCTGACAAAGGTAGCTGGTATCATTAGTTGGAAAGCAGTGGAATAGAGTCTTGCAACAATAAGCTTGAGGTCCCCTGGAAGATCCGGAGGGACAAACAATTTAAATACCAGTTTCAGACCATTGCACTGTTTATTGGGCCCCACTCCCGCAAACATGACTCAAAACAAGGGTAATTAGTGTATTCTGACCCGTAGTTATCCTGTTGGAGACTCAAGATTTTCTCTTGATAGTCTTCAGGAGGTGTTATCACTGGGTTGCCAGTGTATCCACTACGTCAAATAAGGATGTGCCCAAGCTATGCATCCTTGACAGCACCGAGTAGTCCAGGTCATCTGTTTATGCAGGAGGGATCCACAGGGAGGTGGGAATTGTAGGGACAAGATTCCTTATTGTTTCACTGATCCTTTTGGTGGGAGAAGGTGGTTAGGTGGACCTCACACATCAGCACCCTTGCTTCACTAAAAGGGAGAGAGACTCAGAAGAACAGACCCTGCCGCACGTATTGTGCACACATCAGGCAGGATTCCCAGATGTTGCCAGTCAGGACAAAATACCAACATTGCTCTGGCAGCATCTGGACGTCCCCACTGTGCTGAGGATTGAGCAGAGCAGAACTGTCCAGTGAATAATTCCCTCCTTCCAGGTGACAAATAGTCGGTTTGACCACACCAAGTCAGTTACCTGTTCAAGTCTATATGTTACAGTCTATCTTTAAACACGCAGTGCTTTTCAAGTACCTTATTGCATGCAAAATGAAGTGAGATTTAAAAGCAACTTCCCCTTCTAACTTCCAAATGAAACAGGTGGTTCCGAACTGAGACAGACCAATATGTAACTATTAAAACCATTTGTTTCTGAAAACAACTTGTTATACGTGTTAATAGCAATGATTCTCTTTCCTCTTAATTGTCTACCTTCCATGGACTTCAGTATTTACAAAAAGATCTGTTAAAGCCAGACAGGCCTATAAAACTCCTGCTTCCACTGCCCTTCAGGTGTTAACGGTTTGAACAAAAGGTCCAACCATAGTGGTGGTTGAAAGTATCATTTCCCAGAAGCTCAGGGGTCAGGTTTGCCAATATAATTTGTTTTTTTCATTGAACACTTAAATTAAAAAATACAGGTTCCTCGATAAGCGCGGTGATGGGTAAGTAGGTGCTTCTCCTCTAATTGACATAGATGATGATGAGTATCCCCAGAACTGTCTTTTAAGGTCAAGGTATGTTTTACTAAATCATGAGGCAAGACTCTTGGATTCTTTTACTTTGATTAAATTCTGATTTATTTAATTATATGAAGTTCCTCTAAATTTGCCTTTATTTGCTGGAAGGGGAGGGGTGGCTATAGCTTTTTTCATTTTTTCGTAGAATTGTAGAATCATTAGGGTTGGAAGAGACCTCTGAGATCATGTAGTCCAACCGTCAACCTAACACCACCATGCCTACTAAACCATGCCCCAAAGAGCCACATCTACACATTTTTTGAACCCCTCCAGGGATGGGGACTCCACCACCTCCCTGGGCAGCCGGTTCCAATGCCTCACCCCTCTTTCAGGAAAGAAATATTTCCTAGTATCCAATCTAAACCTCCCCTAATGCAACTTGAGGCCATTACCTCTCATCCTTGAGGCCATTTCTTCCAGTCTGTAGCTCAGAAGCAGCTCTGTTTCAGCGGTGGGGGTACTCTGCAAACTCATGTTGGCATCCTTCTAATACATGCCACGATTTAAGTGAGAATTACTGGAAGTTGCTGTTCTGTTTTCTTTTACCACAGAACGGACTCTCTCCACTTCATATGGCGGCCCAGGGGGACCACGTGGAATGCGTCAAACACCTTCTGCAGCACAAAGCTCCCGTGGATGATGTCACGCTGGACTACCTGACCGCCCTCCATGTGGCCGCACACTGCGGCCACTATCGTGTCACCAAACTCCTTCTGGACAAGAGAGCAAATCCCAATGCTCGTGCCCTGGTAAACCTGTCCCACCCCATCTCGTGTAACAAAGCTGTCCAGGGCAGATGAGTAGCTTGTACCAGTAAAGCTAAGTCAAAATTCTGTCAACAAACTCCAACAACCTTAAATAGCTGCAGTAGCAACAGGTTTTGTCGCATCTGCTGGTTAGCAGTATTGTATCTTGTATCATGAGGCCTAGTCACGGACAACGTCCCATGGCAAGTGGTTGTAGTATCAGGTCCGGAAGCTCTACAGACTTCCCAAGATCCAGAGCCATTTCTAGCTGATGCTAACGTAGGCATTGGTATTTTACTGAATTAATAGTTGTTTTCCATACTATGTGATATGATACACAAGTAATTTCTAAGCTTTCAGCTGAACCAGTAGGTTAATTGGCATGAAGAAAATACATTAAAAAGCTAATACTTCAGCATTTATCAAATTCTGACATTCCCCTCTATTAGGTGCCACTTTTCTTCCTTTTCAAAAAACGGTTCTTCTGATGCTTACAGGAGAACAGGTATGATTCCTTTCACTCACTGATCAGACCATTATCCCCTAACTGAAAGAAAAACATCACGTTTGGCTTCGGGAACATATAAAAGCTTTTAGGAGTCTTTAATCTATCCAAACCCAGACAAGATTCCAATTTTCTCTAATAGGAAGTGTCTCCATGAACCGTTAGCTGGATGGAAGTTAAAATACCAACGTGTTACGCTCAGCAGGGGAAAGATAGAGACTCTGGACACTTGAGATATTTCTGCATGGCAAGAAGTCTGCCATGGCCTGCTGCGTTCAGTGCCTCCACAGAACTTCCACCACTCTGATCTTGCCTGCAGTATGACCCTGTGTTTTTCTGTGAAGGCTGCCCCTGTCCCTTGCTTCCCATACTTCCTTGGAACTGACTTTTTATTGACGCAGTTTTCTTCTGCCCTCTCATTTTTCTTGGCCTCTCTGTACCCGCAAACCCATAACCCCTCTTGTTTCCTCTTCTTACGCTTTTCTTGTTTTGTCTTTCTCGGTATCACGTTCAGTTGATTGATCTTTTTCAGTGCCGTGTTCATCCTTTCTTGTTTTTCTTGCCAGTCTTCTGGTTATCTTTAGCTGTACATTCCTCAGCTACCCCCCCACACACATTACATGCTAGCCCCCACATCTTTCTTTCCTTCCATGACCAGAATTACACCTGCTCCTCCCTTTGTCCCTTCCTCCCTCCCAGAGAGGCATCTGAAATGAAAGGAGAAGGCCCTCAGGCCGCTGCCTCTCTGCTCTCTTCCCTCCAGACTGTTTTTTCCCCCCCCTCTCTCTTTTTTTCCTCTCCCATCAGGGACTTGTCGCCTCCAGCTTGTTTATATCATTTAATGTATTAAATGGTGCTCGTAATTTCTTTTAGTTTTTTCTGCCTTCTCCTCTCCCCCAAGAAACTGTTCCTCGCTTAAATAGAAGTAGCAAAATTAAATCAACTCAGGCAGTAAAATTAAGTGAAAATATGGAAACTTGTGAAACAGTAAAACTCCCTATGAAATACATTGAGAGATGTTGTGCGGGAGGTAAAATATCTGATGGGTTTGATTCCTTCTTTAGAAACTGAAGAAGGCTAATAGGAGTAGTAACATTCAGCGGAGTCCTGGGACGGAATAAATTTTACAAATAATTCATTTTCAGCTACATTTAAAAAAAAAAAATGTTAATGTTTGCAAAGTGATTTGGGGATACAAGCACTATGCGAGTTCTTAGCTTTTTCAATTTGCATATGCTTTAAAGAACCTTCAAACCAACCAGTAATTAACATTTCCCTTAACAGAAGCTGACTGTCGAATAATCTGTCACGTGCCTCTTTCCACGAGCTACGATTTCACTGATAAGTTCTGTTTACTGCTAGTTGATTGTTTAGCAACACTGACCCTTTTCTTTAGGAAACACAGCAGTTTTTCAACATTATCTAAAAATGTTACGTGTGCTTTTCACTAAAACGTTCACATACGGTGAATAATGTGTTCGCTTAGCTTTAGGCGCACACTTAACCTGCATTAACTAGAATAGTACCTAAAAAAACCCCCTCGAAGCCAAAGCATGCGTTACAGTATAGCGTATGAAGGCGTGCTTTGATTTGGGCCCCCGCCTTACTGAATAAGCATTTCCGAAGAAACGAGTACGTGCTGATGGTAAGCACAACACTAAAACCGTTGTCGCGCAATACAAAACGCTAGGTTGCGATCTTGGTTTAAGATCTTCCCTTCCCCACCTCCCTCTCATTCCTGTCCCTGCCTCCTTTAATTGTCATCCCGATGAGGGCTGATACCTTGCTTACTGTGCTTTATGACTCAGCAGAGCAGGAACAGAGGAAGGAGGGCCACAAGGACTTCAAGAGTGAACACTCTGTGTCGTGAAACCACGGCTGAAGTAGTGATTATTTCTTTACGATGCCTCACAGAAGGCGCACACGCACACAAACGTCAGTACGGTACACTGTAGATTGATGCGTCAGTATAAAAATAAATACACATAGTTGCTTGGGTTCCAAGATATTCTAAAAAGGCAGATAAAATAAGGTGGAATCTGGAAGAAGTACTCCGTTCTTTTCCTAGGGAGGTATGGAATACGCTTTATACGTTTCAAAAGACGCTAACTGACTTCAAAGTGAGCGCTGTCATGTCTTATATTTCCCTTGTATTAGGCTACCTTGGGAACCACTTTAAGTCATCCTTACATATACACATGTGCGGCCTTCGGAACCACATACGTATGTGCGCGCACACGTACCCTTGAAAGTCAGAACGGGCACGTCTGTATTTGGTTTTTGGAGGTAGAAGTTCAGTTTCTCTCCATTGCCTGCGAAGAAAGCAGCGGCACCGCGTTGTTCTGCCTCAGGCTGCTGGGAGATGTCTGTCATTCGTAACCTTAAAGACCAATTTTGCTTAAATTGTGCTTAAAGAACAATTGCTTCTGGTACTCTAACGCTTCTGCTCCCAGTGTGCCAGCATGGAGCTGTGTGGAAAGCGTAGCTGCATGTTTTTAACTAACATGACTGTCTTTTGCACAGAATGGTTTTACTCCACTGCACATTGCCTGCAAGAAAAATCGCATCAAAGTCATGGAACTCCTGGTGAAATATGGGGCTTCAATCCAGGCTATAACAGAGGTAGAGAAACGTTTCATGTCCTGAAGAAACATTCCTTCTCTCTCTCCCTTCTTGCTTCCTTTTTTCTCTCTCCTGTCATGCCTCACTTTCACTTACGTTTTATTTAAACGAAGCAGCCCCTTCCCTACGCCCGTGCAGAGGAGTAAAACTGCTCTTGCTTTGTTTCGCAGTCGGGCCTCACACCAATACACGTGGCTGCATTTATGGGCCACTTGAACATAGTCCTCCTTCTGCTGCAGAACGGAGCCTCTCCCGATGTCACTAACATTGTGAGTATGGCTTTGACTAGAATCATCCGTGCAGTACCTCCTCCGAAAAGGGTCTGGCCTACCACGTAGCTCAACCAAAGGTCACATTTTCATGCCACTTGATGGCTTTACTGCATTTTAGGACAAATTACTCCAGCGCCTTTAGTGAAGAGGGGAAGACGGTGGTTGCATATGCATTACGAGCCATCTGCGGTTTCTTGTGTTCCGCAACAATGCGTGAGCAGGTAGAGTTTCCCTTGGGAACAAAGCTCACCAAACACATCCAAAACTGATTATAAGCCAAATCACAGGGAAGACTGCGTTCCCCTTCTGAAGGATGGAATTTAAGTCCAGCTGGCTCTCATTTCTGCTTGCATATCTTCACTGGCTGCCGTGAAGTTGTGTCATTTGTATCAGTGGAAGGGTGTAAAATGTTTAAAACCTAACAATTAAACAAAAAGTAAAAAAGTTAAAACTCAAGATTAAAATGATAATTTTAAATGTTAAATGTTAATTTTCAATGTTAAATGTTTCCTGTACAGGAAACGCCAGGAACTGGTGCCTTTCGAAAGAACGTGCTTAAATCTAGAAAATGTGACCTTTGGGAGGTAACACAAAATGCAGAACCTGACTTACCATAGAAATGAGTGTTTGTATACCAATAGCCTAGTTACCAAGAAAAATAACAATAAAAAGAACGCAATAGTTTTCTGAGCTGTATCTCATAGGTATCTTGCTGTTCGAATTTGTCATACAAATATTCAACTGATGACCGCCTGCATTTTGAAAGCAGCTTTTTACTTGTAAATACTGTTACAGATAAGTGTTCCCAACAACACAACAGTAATTTGGTAACCCAGGTACACTGGACTCATCAGTTAGAAAAATCTTAGTAAAAAAAAAAACCACAAACTCTTAAAAAGGGTGAGCACACTGAGTTGTTTGCTTGAATCGTTAGAACAGACTTGTCTTGACGAAGTCTCTTCCTGCTTTCATACTTTTGTAGAGAAGCAACCTTTATATAAAAACTTTATTGGTCATATGAGAGCCAACAAGAAACTCTTGTGGCAGCAATTAAAAGTATTGTGTTACTGGACATTTGTATGCAAAGTTTAACACTTTACAATTTATGCTACACAGGTGTCTTGGCTGTACTGGGTAAGCTGAAGTTCCCTGTTGAATTACTGTTTCCAAAAGCGAAATTGCTTTGCTAATTCGAGTACAAAAGGGTCTTTATAGACATTGATCTTTCGAGTGTGTGAAATGTAAACCTTATTCACATTTTAAACAGCTCATTCTTCAGGTAATAAAGTTTATATAGATGAAATTCTCTATTAAGATTTGTAGCTAGGGCTGTGGGATTTTGTCTGTTGCCTAGTCACTAATCACAGCTGGTAATACAATGTTAATTTTAAAATGACAAGATATATCGACTCCTGGTGAAGACTGTTTGCTTTAATTAGAAGTTCATAATCGTAGGCAAGCTCAGGCTCCTGCTTTTCACACGTCTAGACAAAGGACAAGACGACTTGATTCCTGATTCTGGTGCAAAAGATCTTGACCAGCGTTTTGGCGGTTGCAGTTTAACTTGATAGTTGTGGGGGCAGAAGCCTGACAACAGAATATACCCCAGCTCTAGAGTAAGGAGAAGGAACAATTAACACAAAGAAGTGATCGGTCCTGCTGGGTTGTCATAACATAACAGATAAATATAGAGCTCCTGCTTGCAGAACTGTCCCGGTAGCTGATGTCCCAGATGCCGGTGCACTGGGCAGGGGCCATTTCAGTCCACTTGAGGACAGCGGAGAATATTGGGCAGCGCAAAATTAAGAAACACCTTAACCAATTAAGAACTAGAAACACCATTGTCAAGGAATACTCGCCTTCAGTGTTCCTTTGCAAACCTATGCAAAAAGTAAACGCTTTGAATGTATCATCTGTACTTCGTTATCCTGATCTGAAATTCCACACAACTCCAGTCAGCTTTCCAGAACTTCATACTCTCCTTCAACTTCCGTGGGCTGCGAAGGGCCTGAAACAAGATTCATTCCGTAGCCTGCAGACAGAGCTACGCTGCTGAGCACAGATTTTACACGTTTCATGTGCTGGCTCAGTTGTGCACAGCCATTGCAAGGCCCTTTAATGCTGCCAGCTCCACACAGTGTGCAGGAAGAGACCATCTGGAAAAATATCCCCTTCCATCTTGAGGCTCATGCACCTCGCCAATCCCTTGAGAGAGACAGGCTCAATATACTCTTATCTCCTGCGCGGTGCACAAGCTGATGCACTGTTAGGTGGAAAGCTGAGGAACACAGGTGACCAGGGGAGTCTGTACAGCAGAATTTTCTATAAGCTGGGGTTTTCCACCTGACCCTCTGTGGTGAGATTACATTTGTCCAGGCCCACCGAGTTTGCAAACGAAAGCGTACCCAGGCCCAGCGACCTGTATGCACGCGGCCGTCTGAGCTGCCTGCTGCTGGGTCTGAAAGCCAGATTCTCAGCTGGCGGAAAGGCCAGGTCTCTGCACGAGTTGACCTGGGTGGAATTTACACCGTCGGAGCTCTGTTTCTTCATGGAGGTCTAGGACACTGAAACCCTTTTTGCTTTTTTGCAGCGCGGGGAAACTGCGTTGCACATGGCGGCACGCGCTGGGCAGGTGGAAGTGGTTCGCTGCCTCCTGAGAAACGGGGCCCTGGTTGACGCCCGAGCCAGGGTAGGTGTTCTGCTTGCAATTTTTTTGCTTTCTCTTACTCAAGGCCACAGCTGAAGCAGAGGAGCTAGGGAGGAGCCATTTCGTTTTTACTTGATCTGTTGATTCGATATTAAGCACTCCTGAAAACAGTTCTGAAAACCGTCATTTATGCGTCGATCTTCCAAAGAGAACGTGTGTGGTGGGCTGACCCCGGCCGGCAGCTCAGCCCCGCTCGGTCGCTGGCTTACTGTCCCTGCAGCAGGAGGGGGGAGAGAACTGGAAGGGTGAAAGCGAGAAAATCTCTTGGGTTAAGATAAAGACAGTTTAATAAGTAAAGGAGAAGGAGAAAGAAAAAAAAAAAAAAAAAAGACACCACAAAACCAACCCCTCCTCCCCACAAGCGACGCAAAGGCAATCACTCACCACCTCCCACAAGCAGACCAGTGCCCAGCCAGTCTCCGAACAATTGGCTCCTTTGGAAAGGCTCATCCTCTAGTTTTATTGCTGAGCATGACGTTCTATGGTACGGATTATCTCTTCGGTCAGTTCGGGCCAGCTGTCCTGGCTGTGTCCCCTCCCAACCCCTTGCCCACCCTCAGCCTATTGCCTGGGGGAGCAGAGGGAGAAACAGAGAAAGCCTTGGCGCTGTTCGGCAACCGCTAAACCGCCGGTGTGTGGTAAACGCTGTCTTGGTCAGAAATCTAAAACAGAGCACCGTACGGGCTGCTGTGATGAAAATAATCTCCGTCCCGGCTAGACCCAGTACAACGTGTCTGACTTAGACCAGCAATAGCTATTTGATACCTGAGCACAGCCCTGTCCTAAAACCAAACATCAGAGGTTCTGATAGCAGTTAGTGCCAGATTTTGAAGCCCAGGGGACTGTTTGTGGAGCCAAGGTACAGCTGTCGTAAACCAAATTAAAAACACAAAGGGAAGCGAGTGATGCTCACAGTGACGTGCGCTATCTGCTTGATAAAAGGAAAAAAACAGTGTTTTTCTTCATAGTTCCCTCCGTCCTAACAAGACGTTGCCAAAGCTCATTGCAAAAAATAACCCGCGAGCCCTCTGTTACTGCCTTTTTTTGTACTACCTATGGTTTTTGCAAGGCAAAGGCACAGATAGATCTGTTGGGATCAACCAGAATAATCGTGTTCAGGGTGGTTCTACCTGCGCTAATTATCTACTCGATTTGAGTTGTAGGAAGAACAGACTCCGCTGCACATTGCTTCTCGCTTGGGTAAAACGGAGATCGTCCAACTTCTGCTACAGCACATGGCCCACCCTGACGCCGCAACAACTAATGGGTACACTCCGCTGCACATCTCTGCCAGGGAGGGACAAGTCGACGTCGCATCAGTTCTCCTAGAGGCAGGCGCCTCGCACTCCATGTCCACCAAAGTAAGACAATATGCTTGACGTCTGTATTCCGGCAGCAGCGGCAGCGCGTGCCAGCGCTCGCCTGTTCCGTGAGGAATGTACTTCCACACTGAGAACTTGAACTAGTTTGGGTCTTTTGGTCTTAATCAACAGCGACCCAATGGACTGAAGTAGTGTAGAGGAAGTAAATCAAATTTTGACCTATTTTGCTGTCATCTAAAGTCAGGAGCTTGGTTCCCACTGGAGCCCATTGCAGATCATGATAAATGCACAGTCCCAACAGGTTTAAATCTACACGACGTCCTTGTTTCTCTCTTCCCCATTGTGTTACAGGTAGGGCTTTTTTGGCCAAATTTTTCAAAAAAAAGGGGATGACGATAACACTTTCTTTTAGGAACAGGCCTGCTTATTCTCCGATACCTTGTTTATTTAAATAGTACAATAATTCTGGTCTGTGCTAGCAGGAGGGAATGTTCCTAAAACACACAAGTCAGCATCTGTCCAGTCGCATGTCATGCTGAATCTCTTTTCAGTGGTTCTATAAATGAGGTGTCATATGGCACAATAGGCCGTTTTGTCTGGGGTTACAAAAGAAATAGTCTGCAGAATATATTATCGTTTTGTGAGCCAAAAACATCTACCAATAGATTCCTAAGAGCGATGAACATGGAAGAAAACAGATAGCTGTGAATAGAATTGTGTGCCAAGAAACCCTTTCCAAATTTATCGCCTGCGATTAAGTGAGAATCCCCTAATTCTCACTATTGTTTTAGGTCTTGAAAAAGTACCCCTGATTTTACAGCTGGAGCTTAAAACATATCCTTAAACAGTGGGGTGTCTTCTAGGTTTTAGAAGACTAAACCAGCAATTTTCAAATTACGATCCACGGATTACCGGGAATGCTTGCTGTTCTCCTTTTATCCAGCTTTTAAATCACATTAAAATGGCTAAAAATACGCTAAATACTTTCCTAATTTCCCATATTGCTTTATGGCAACTGCTTTAGTGCTGCAGGAACATTCTGTAATTACGAAAAGGAGAAGATGTAGTCCACTAGATAATCTCTCTACAAACCTGTGACTCATGAACTGGAAATGTTTGAGATTCCGTGACGTAAACTCTTTTTGAGGTGGGATTAATGGAAAAAGACGATAATGACAATAAACATTACACGTCAATTATGTGTCAGACAAAGGGGTCATCGTAGCTCCCCGGAATCACTGCCAGGGCAGCGGTGCAGTCTGCCACCTACTGTCTTGCATCCACAAGTCTTCCTTATCAATATGATTTTTTAAATTAAAAGACCAGGCCAAGGGCATGTTAGTTTGACGTAGACCTTATGCCTGTGCTGTACTGATAAGCGTTATTAAAACAAATAGAAAAGAACTCTTCTAAAAGGACAAGATTTTCAGTCTTGCCACAAATGTGTTTCCAAAAGCACTGCCAATTGAGTCAGGTGTGACTTTTTTTTTTTTTAGCTGCCGTTCAGAGGCTGCAGCAGAACTTGGTGACTGTATGGGTACATGAGTCCCAATACAAATCCAAACTCTCTAGAGGAGGAATACGAAGTTTGGAGCTTTGCTCACTGAATTTAGTTGGTGTTTCATTGTTACTGGCAACAGTCAATGCAGGAAATATTTCTAAGGCTGTCATGAAATTAGAAAGCGCAGCTGGTTTGGAGTAGAAATGTGAACAAGTGCCTTCATTGCCCACACACACAGTGTATTTCGTAGTACAGTCTGTATAAGATAAAACGTCTGACAGCATGTAGGGAAGAATAATAAAAGGGAAAGTGTTTTCTTGTATTTCATGCTTCTCAAAGTGCTTCCAAGAGATGATGCTCTTTCTAGGTAGGGCTGTTGATTCTGCCAGCTAGAATATAGGTTGAAGACTAAGCGCTTAATACATAGCTTTTCAAAGAGAGATGTCGGCGTGACCTTTAACGCAAATATCTGCTTTCTATCCCCTGGAATTTTTCAGAAGGGATTCACGCCTTTGCATGTGGCGGCCAAATACGGGAGCCTGGAAGTGGCAAAACTCCTGCTGCAGCGTCGTGCCTCTCCTGATTCAGCCGGCAAGGTACTGATGAGAAAGGAGGAAAAAAGCCAGCAGCGTTTTGGATTCTTCCTTAGGAAAGAACTGTGTGAAACAGGCACACGAAAGAAGGCTGCAGCTGCTTTCACATGGTGGCGGTGGCTTTGTTAGGGTCGCGTTCCCCCGGGGGCGATGGTTGCGTGCGCTCGTTGCGGAAACCGCGCTGCCGTGTCGGGTTTGGGTCCCCGGCCGGCGGGCGCGCGGAGGGCAGACGCGTTTCTGTGGCTCAGGGAAGCGCCCGTTCCGTTCAGCTGTCCAAACTGTCCAAAGCCTAATGGAGAAGCAGGAGGGCAAGGCCCGCTTTCCCCCCACGCTGTTGGGAATGGAGACGGAAACCAGGCCTGCGGCCGCAAGGTCTCCCAGCTTCACCCTCCTCGGCCGCTTCTCCCCCACTAACGGCCCGCCGGCCGCCGTGCCCTTGCCCCCTCCGCCCCTCGATCGCCCCGCACGGCCGCCGCGGGCGCTGAGGGCTCGGTCAGGCCTGACGCCATTACCCCCTCCTTGCAGAACGGCCTCACGCCCCTCCATGTGGCGGCCCATTACGACAACCAGAAGGTCGCGCTGCTGCTGCTGGAGAAGGCCGCCTCGCCTCATGTGACCGCCAAGGTGAGCACCCGCCGTCCGCCTGAGGAGCCATTTCGGGAGGGTGGCCCGGCCGCCACCTTTCCCAGGGCCCTCGGGCACCCTGCCCTGCTGACCGCCACCTTTCCCAGTGCCCTCGGGCACCTGCCCTGCCGGCCGCCACCTTTCCCAGCGCCCTTGGCCATCCTGCCCTGCTGGCCGCCACCTTTCCCAGTGCCCTCAGCCACCCTGCCGCACTGGCCGCCAC
>VZTL01037826.1:43896-53999 GCA_013400535.1 Scopus umbretta | reverse complement strand
CCCGCCGTCCGCCTGAGGAGCCATTTCGGGAGGGTGGCCCGGCCGCCACCTTTCCCAGGGCCCTCGGGCACCCTGCCCTGCTGACCGCCACCTTTCCCAGTGCCCTCGGGCACCTGCCCTGCCGGCCGCCACCTTTCCCAGCGCCCTTGGCCATCCTGCCCTGCTGGCCGCCACCTTTCCCAGTGCCCTCAGCCACCCTGCCGCACTGGCCGCCACCTTTCCCAGCGCCCTCAGCCATCCTGCCCTGCTGGCCGCCACCTTTCCCAGCGCCCTCAGCCACCCTGCCGCACTGGCCGCCACTTTTCCCAGCGCCCTCAGCCACCCTGCCGCACTGGCCGCCACCTTTCCCAGCGCCCTCAGCCACCCTGCCGCACTGGCTGCCACCCTTCCCAGCGCCTTCGGGCACCCTGCCGCACTGGCCGCCACCTTTCCCAGCTCCCTCGGGCACCCTGCCCTGCTATTCCAGCCCGAAAGGCGCGGGGACGGAGGCAGGCAGCGTCTTGGGACAACTGACAGGCAATGAGGTGCCGGGAACATCCGCTCGATATCAAGAAAGCGAGTAATCCCCAGGGTGGGGGGCGGTCAGACAGAGGAACGGGAGAGCCCGGAGGGGCTCTGGGGGCCTTGGAGGTGGTCACAGCCGGACTAGAGGCGCTGCGTGAGCTTGGTGTACGGGGAAGCTGGCCCTGGCTGGCTGACCCCCAACCTAAATGAGTGTACGGTGCTCTCAGACCTTCATTGAAACAGAAGGAATATACACATGTATGTACATAAGCATGTGTCTCTCCCAGCCCTTTTTATGTTTGCGGGCTTTAGTCATGGCTGGAAGTGTGCGTGCATAAGCACGTGTCTCTCCCAGCCTGTTTTTACGTTTGCGAGCTTTAGACGTGGCTGGAAGTGTACGTACATAAATACGCATCTCTCCCAGCCCATTTTTATGCTTGCGAGCTTTAGTCATGGCTGGAAGCGTACGTACATAAGTACATGTCTCTCCCAGCCCATTTATATGCTTGTGAGCTTTAGTCGTGGCTGGAAGCGTACGTACAGAAGTACGTGTCTCTCCCAGCCCATTTTTATGTTTGTGAGCTTTATTCATCGCTGGAAGTCGCTTTAGTATTGTGTATTACTAGAAACGATGTGTGCATTCTGACTGTGCGTACAGAGAATTCATTCCAGGGTTAGGAACAGTGTTGGGGTATCACTGAGTTAGGCAAAGGCTACTAAAAGGGGAAAAATAACGAGCGAATTGGTGCTGGTGTCAGAATGTTCTGCCCCGTGTGAGGCTGCTGTTGTGCGTGCTGCCAAAAACCGCGGCTCGTCTCTTCAGTGGTTGCGTCAGAGCTGTTGATTCCGTTGTGGTGCATGGAGAGCAGGAAAAGCCACAGTTGCAGTAGGAGAGTTTGGTAAAGCTCCCTTTTACAAAAAACACAGCCCAGTCAACCAAACACCTCCAGAGGGGCTGTCTGCAGAATTTTCCCCCACGGTGCATTGAAAAGCAATTAAAGGTGGCGAGTTGTCTTATTGCCAGAAAGCACCATCGATGCCATTCTGCTTCGCTTAATGGTTAATTTGATCAGAAAAACATTCCTCCCTATTGCTGTTTCCAGCCAGTGCCATGACTGACACGTGTATCAAAATTTCATATGCAAACACACCTCTACCCACACGCTCTGAAAAAGCATAATGCAATGAAGAATGTGCACCCATCATCACTCATCACAGAGAATGTCACTCATCTGTCAAAAGTGAATATTTACAACATAGGATATTCAAAACGTAGGTGTCAAACTCGGGGTAATTTGAAGATACCAGCTGAACAGTCCTGCCCACCCTAGCGAGGGCTGGCTTTGTTCTAGTTTAGATGGCGAAAATAGCAGACGGACAAAGCGACGCAACAGCGGCGCCGCGTGGGACATGTCTGGCCTTGAAAATTCAGTGAACTCTCATCTCTAGTAATAAGGGGTGACATAAAATAGTACTGTTTTATGGTGTCTGACTTCCTAGGCTTACATGGCAGTCGCGTTAACTTTACTCTCCTTTTGTTTCCTGACTGGTGTTAGAATGGATACACCCCTCTGCATATTGCTGCCAAGAAAAATCAGATGCAGATAGCTACCACTCTATTGAACTACGGGGCTGAGACCAACATTTTGACCAAGCAAGGAGTCAGCCCGCTTCATTTGGCCTCCCAGGAAGGTCACACAGACATGGTGACCTTGCTTTTGGAGAAAGGATCCAACATCCATGTGGCAACAAAGGTAACTCACAAACCGGAGATGAAGTACTGTGGGTGGGAGTATCCAGCAAAATGCGAAGTGCAGTGGAGGAATGGTGTCACGTTGTCAGGAATTCTCAGCTTCGCTTCCTTATATACATATTTGTGAGTCTGCAGAAGTGACAACAGGTGGGTGAACAGTAACAGTGAGGATATCTAGGACTGGCAGATGGATTGACCGGTTAGCTTACATCGTGTAATTAATAGCTGTACTGGGTAACGCACAGGAGGAGCTGCAGCTGTTTGCCGTGACAGGAGGAAAAACGGTGTAACACCTGGCTCTGGTAAGAGAGGTTACAGGAGGAAGGGCAGAGCAAAAGAAAATTGTTTCTGAGCATTCAGGAGGGCAGGACTGCAGGTTTTTTGTTGTGCTGTAAGCTTGCCATCTCTCAGGTGGTTTGCATATGCTTCCGAAGTTCTACAGTAGATGCAAAGGAAGAGGAATGTAAAATTCTGGAGTCTGTGGGTCCGTGGGTAGATTTAACGACATATATCAGAAACCTGAGAGCTACAGTTCAAAATAGTTGTGTTCTTGTCAGCACAGACATACATTCCTAAATATAAATATATATATATAAAAAACATATATTCCTCATATATTTATCCTTCAGCCCTCTTTGCAAGTGGAAGAAATTGGCAGTGTCTGGCAAATAACAAAACAACATTATAGGTGGAGTAGCAAGTGAGAAAAAGCCTACGGAAGGTCTTTCCAAATTTTCTGACCTATTTTTTTTTTTTTTTATGATTGTGCATGACAGCTTTTTCCTAGAAAACAAGTTCCTCAAAAAAAAAAAAAAAAAAAAAAGAAATCCATTACTGTAGCTCCTCGTAGGTCACCAGATTTATCCAGGCATATATGTAAGTCATATTTGCTTAAGGTCAAAAGCCTGCAGCTTTTGTTCATACAAGTCAAAATAAGAAGGCTGAAGTCTCTCATTATCTGGCGTTAAAGTATTATGCTACCCAAGCAATGAGAAACAAGGTGATTTTAATTTCTCTTACAAAATTGGTTCCCTGTGTTGTTCACAGGTGAGTACTGTGGGCATGATCACAGTGAGCTTTTAGTTAAAGGCTGCATCCATTTCCTTGGCATCTTTGAATGGGATCTATTTCTGGAGTTATTTTCTTCATTCTGACTCGTGCCTGCAGTTGTCAAGGTTCCCTTTCCTGTCTAAGGAGTGGGAAGCACACTGAATGTGCTTCCCTAATTTATTAATGGGCTCCTCAGCTTCCCAAGTGACATTATTGTATAAAATCCGAGCGTGATCATTGATGCCTGAAAGTTTTACTCTGTGGTTATGGTGATGTAATTGCTTTGGAGCTGTTTGTCAACCAGATCAGGAGCAAGAGCAACTCTGCTTTGTTTAAACAAAACACCCAAACTTAGAAGCTATAGTTAGGATCTCTTCATGTTTTAAAGATGAGCAAGTGGGAAAGTCTGGATTTCGTTCCTCATGTAAAGTAGGTTTTATTTTTATTTGTATCTTCACTTACTTATTTTGTATATTCCACCTCCAGACTGGACTGACATCCTTACACCTTGCAGCTCAAGAGGATAAAGTGAATGTAGCTGAAATACTCACGAAACACGGTGCAAACCAAGATGCTCAGACAAAGGTAAATCACGGACTGGCTACTGTCTCCAGTGTGCCAAAGGATGCTACCATTGTAAAAGGAATGTTCCACTGAGCTTGTAGTTTTACTTCTTTGTTTTCTTATTGTAGCTTGGTTATACCCCTTTGATTGTGGCCTGTCACTATGGAAACATCAAAATGGTGAATTTTCTTCTCAAGCAGGGAGCAAATGTCAATGCTAAAACAAAGGTAAAGAATTTTTCATTGCTTGCTTTTGCTCTTTATTACGAACCCGGTAACCAAGCACTACGAATACGTACCATAGGTGCCTTTTTACTAGGAGATTGTAATTACTGCGTGGTAGGTGTCAACAGACGGTGGTTCGTGGCTGTAGTAGAATGCCTTCTCTCTGCTACATCTCATTGTGTGGTGTTCACAAAAGAAAAGTCAGCTAACCAACCCTCTGGGCCTGTGAAAGAAGGAGATAGAGAATCAGTTTCATTGTTTCTTTTCTTTTAACTTGCAAACTAACAAATGGGATCTTGTTTCTGATCTCATTTACCCATGGTTTACACCAGTGTAATACCGGTGTGCTGCCAAACTAGTAAGTAACAGTTCAGACACTTTGAGGGTGATGCCAGGTTCTCTCCAGTCTGCTGGGAGAAGAGTGGGAAGAACTTACTGCTGATGAAAGCGTGGGTGGTATGACTTTGAGAGAGGAAGCAGCTGTGGTGGGAGAATGTAGTTTACTGAAGACAGGTTTGGGGTTGGGGGGGGGGCTTGGGTTTTGGGGGTTTTTTGAGGGGAATTTCGGTACAGTGTTATGGACCAGTTCTACTGAAATGGACTTGCCTGACTGTGGCCAAAGTCCGGATGAAATCTACTGACTTCAGCAGTTTCTTCTAGTATAAATTGGTGGGCACAACAGCTGAATGTGATGCATTTTGGGGCAAGAATTGTGTATCTCCTGAGTAGATGCAGAGGGGTTCTGGTGACAGTAGCAGCGTGTTGCAGAGAGCATCGCTTCACCCTTACCAGAAAGAGAAGGCTAACTCAGGGGCTGCAGGGCTTCAGCATAGTTAAAGCTGGCTTTGGGCAATAGCTAGCGACTAGCTTCAGATGGGATGCCTTGGGATCAACGTGAAGAAGTCCATTGATATTTCTAGGGACGTAATTAGTATTCGTAAGATCCAGTCAAGATCACAGGCTTGTGGTCTGCTCGTCCCTCTGGCCAGCTCCTCTGTTCCCAGCTGCAATCCGTGGGATGGATTCATTTCCCAAAGAGGTGCTATTTCACCACAGTGGTCACAGCTCAATGTGGTAAGAAACAGCAAAGTAAATAAATACAAGATGCTGGCCCATCCCTCATGAGATCATCCAAAATCAGTGGGCAAAACCCAGGGATTCTGAAAGAACAGGCAACACTACTAGAAAAACAGCTGATAAGAATTAATAAAGCGGACACTAGCAGGATCCAAATGATAGCTGCCAGGACATTTAGCTGAGGTATTTGGAGGCTAATTAAAGGGACAGACATACTTGCCTCATTAGTATGAGGTCTCACTCTATGTCTAAGGTGCCACTGGGCCAGATTCTGGCGCCATTTCCCCAGGTATTTCACTTATTTAGAATAATTTTGTCAAACCCCGCAAGTTTGCATGAGAGTATGGGGCAGCAGGTCTCTAAAATCTCACACCTAGGGACCAATAAGAATACTGTCAATCTGTCAAGTGGTACTGTAGACTCAGTTTGAAGAGCAAATCCATCCTCGCTGGATTCAGGAGAGGCATGTTAAAAAATAAGTAACCTCTATTGCAGCTTGGTCTTTAGCTAGAGAAAGCCTGCATGATGCTTTGTGCCATCTCCAGTGAAAAGTAATATGGCTGAATTCTGGGTTTGAAGGACTGCGCCAATACTTAAGTGAAGATGGTGAATTTACTTTGCACTGCAACCTGCAGTAAAATCCTCCTTCGATTTCTTAGTAGTCCATGCACACGTACTGTAAATATAAGAACTGTAACAGTTCTGAACTATCACTGTCTAATTAGCAGTGCAAAGCATTACTTGCATCTGTTCATCTGCAGAAGAGAAGTCTCAGGGTGTCTTTCAGAGCCTGCCCTGAGGCTTTACATAAGCGTACAGTGAGATCAACGCGGTGCTTTCTTCCAGTTTATTCTCTGCTTGCTTTCAAAGCCAATTGCAAATCATTTTGTAAATGAATTGCCTGACTGCACTTACACAATACCATCTCAGATCAACTAGCTGAAGTACACTTCAGTTATGTTTCTGTATTGTGTAACATAAGAGTGAATCACTGGAGTAGATAAGTATACGGAGTTAAGCGTGTTTATTAATACAGACATTGTGTACATGTTTTTAAGTGTAATTACAGCTTGGTCAAGCCTTTTGAAGGCAAAGTAAAATTAAAATTGATTGACATTTGTAATAGGTATATGTTGTTGGCCTTTTAAAAAGGAAATAGTCTCAAATCCCTGCTGTTAAAAATTACATATTTTTTAAAGTGGCTCAGATACTGTAAAGGCAAATCTTGGGGCTTCTATAGAAAACGAAGGTGTGAGAGGAAGAAAATGTTGTCTGCCTCAGCTATGATTTGATGTCCTTAGCATGCTACTTTACTGTTCCTCATTGTTCCTCCCTCTGGTTTAGGAAATGAGGAATTATCTGTCTTTCCAGAGATTGCTTCTATTGTGAGATGAAAGAGGATTTGTGAATAAAAATACTGTCGTCCTTTATCTTTTCATTAATCTGGGGAAGGAGTATTATTATTACTGAAGATTTATTATCTTTGGGTTGTTTGATGGCGTAATTTCTTTTTGAAATGTCTCAAAAGGAGCAGAAGGAAGCAAAAACAAAGTGTCTAATCTAATCACTGGTGGTTGTTGTTCTTTGTTTGTTTGCTTTTATCGTAACCACTGTGGACAACAGAATGGGTACACCCCTCTTCACCAAGCTGCTCAACAAGGCCACACTCACATCATTAACGTTCTTCTCCAGCATGGGGCCAAGCCCAACGCCACCACCACTGTAAGTCTGTGAAGTGCCAGTGGGAACTTGTTTCCCTGGACAGTTCTTTTCTTTCCTTTCTTAGGGTTTGAGAGCAAGCCTTTGTTTCGGTGAAAGTATGCCTCATACAGCTGGTTGTCAGATGTGTAATAGTAACAACTTCTTTTTTTCCTTATCCTCTTAAGGTAGTTCAGTTCAGATCTTAACTCACTGTGCACTAAGCTAAAGTGAGGTGGGGAAAGTGATTTCTGAGCTGCAAGGTCAGGCTGGCCACAGTTGGCTGTTCAGTTGCCCTCTGCCTCAACGATTCTGTCTGTAAATTGGTATCTCAATAAGGATTTTTCCATAAAAATTAAGGGGAAAACACTTCCGTCTGTAAATTGGTATCTCAATAAGGATTTTTCCTTAAAAATTAAGGGGAAATTGGAACCTGGGCGTTTTTGAAGATTTAGACCCAAATTTCTGTCGCTCTATCCACTGGATCTGTTTCAGGTTCGTACTGAGTTCGCTGATGTTAATGCTTCCTCAAAGACCATCGGTAACCTCTGGCACAGCTCCTTCTCTGCAGTCAGCCAAGAATGCAACTGTCCTATTTCATGCTGATGTTGTTATTAGTCGCCTCTAGTTGGGTAATCTTTAAAATGCAGCCAGAATGTCCAAAACGCGTGTCATTCCCCAGAGTGGATCAGGTTTCCGTGTATATATATATTGTGCAGGCTTAAATCAGCACTGGCGCCCTGTTTGGTTCTGGAACGATCACGCTGAATAATCTGCTGTGAGGTTATCCAAAATACCAGTTTATGCACCAGATCATCAAGCAAGAGACCATTGTAGTCAGCTTCTGGGGCTGTGGGTGCTATTGGGCATATTCAGCCAAAGGTCTCTACTGGCTTTCAGTCCTCATGTTGGGACTGTCACGCCCAAATCTAACCCAAATCCAAGCAGGGTCTCATGGATGTGTCTTTACTGCGGAGTCTGTGTGCTTTCTCAGGTACTAGGTCTGTTCTTGTCCACACATAGCAACCTCTAGCTTGAGATAAGAGAGAAGTTCCACCTGAGACATCTGGCAGGGGGATATGGGAGTGGGATATGAGCAGTTAACGTGCAGGTGACAGTAACAGATTATTTGTGCTGTGAAGATGCCAATCTATTAATTTTGTGCTGCTAAATCCACAAACACTGCATTGCTTCAGGGTTGCTGAGCGAGACTAATACGGAAGAACTTAAATTATAGATAACTGAAGCCAATACTGGAGTAGAGAGAAGCTCGCAGGCTGATACGCTGCGCACCGCGCAGTGGTGTCGCAAGAGAAATCATTTCAGTGCAAAGAGCGGTACAGCGGCTTTCCGTGATTCCGCCAGTAGGCCGGCGTGTTGTCCTTCGGTTCAGTGCAAACTGACGTAAAACAATTCTGTGTAGAGCTCTTGGCAAAAAATCATGGAACGCATCCCTTTCTCCCCTCCCCAAACTGAGTGACACTGGGACCGTGGTCTGCCAGTGTCCCAGGTGATGAAAAGGAGATAAATAGGCCTAAACACTTAGTAAATTATCACTTTAGCATCCATTTGATGAATGGCACGTCTATCTATCATGGGCATTTAAACTGCAAATAAATGTATTTAAACAGAAATTAATTCCCCACCCTCAAGCCTTATAGAGGTTGGTTTTGTGTTTGTTAAATCATTAGATTTTGTGCACTTTTATTGGACATACGTTTTTGTTGTAAGGAGTGATGGAAGTGTATATGCACAATACAGCTGTAATCTTGTATTCCCCAAAGAGGGAATTGTACCCAATGAAGATTTAAGAGTTTCAGCTGGAAGTGGAACTGTAACATTTTAAAATACTTTTTGTAGAAGAATGTTTCGGACATAGAGCCATTTACGCAAAATAAAACAGGAACTTCTGCAGACAAGACAGGGAGGGAAACAGGGAAATTTGAGCGCTGAAGGGTTAAACCATGCAGCACTTTTTTTATTTCGAATAGCAGGCAGTTGTAAGTGTGTTGTGTTACCATGGTAATCAGGGCTATCGTCTTAAAGAAGTTACAAAGACGGAGTCAGATGTAACGGTAAAAAAACAGTGCTTTTCCTAGGCTGTGCCTTGTTTTGGATGGAAATGCTGGCTCATGCAGTGTTGAGAGTGATCTCATTGGTTCACGTCTCAATCCTCCCTCTCATTGCGCCCGCTCTCTCCCCTTCCCTCTTTTCTCTTCAGAATGGTAACACTGCCTTAGCTATTGCAAGGCGTCTGGGATATATCTCAGTGGTCGATACGCTGAAGGTTGTAACGGAGGAGATTACCACCACCACAACTGTGAGTTGCAGATGCATTAAAATGTCTCTCTCCTTTATCCAGAATGTTGTCTTTCTCTTCTTCCCTCAGACTCCCCATGTGTCTCTCTCCTTTTTTTATTTTCTGGGTTTAGCCGCACACCCCCCTCCCCTCTTTCTGTGGGATTTTGGCAAAAGTGCTACAGCGCTTTCAGTGTATCTTGTAAGCATGTGGAAGTGTGTGCAACACGACAGGCTTCACTGAGCTGGGTTACAAAACCTGTGTGCGTACAGATGGAAAGCAAAAGCAGAGTAAAACTCTTTTCTAGATACGGGTCTGAGCTGCAGAGCCAAACTTTCCAGAAGTTTGTGCGTTGTTGTTTAGGTCCTGTCCTGTTTCTCCGTTTCTCTTTCCACCTCTCCTTTTCAGTCTGTCCGTACGTTTCCACACTTTTGACACCTACTGAGGCTCAACCGTTGCAGCACACCACAACGAGCTTCTTGGCGTTTGGACTGTACCAGCCATGGGCTGGTGCCAGGCCCAGTGATGCTCACTAGATGGCTCTGAATCACACCGGTCGGCTTTTTACTCAAGTCGCTTTCCGTTCAAATAGATCCTGTTTTTTCCAAAATAGAAAAGAATCTCTCCGTATGTGCTCAGTCCTCTCAGCCCTCCACACTCTTGGTAGTCTGTATTTTGACTTCAGGGTTTGTGAATAGTATGGGCTGAATGTTAGCAAGGTGTTTAAGCCAGGAAAAACTGATATATTCTGAGACTCTGGGAGGGGAAGGTTTTCTCTTCTTGGACTTTTACCCCCCGTCTACAAATGTTTTAGCAGGCAGGAAGGGAGAACATTAAAAATAGGGCATCATTTAAGAAATTAATTTTAACTTAAATTTCCATTACTACATTTTATCTTGAAAGACTGTTGTAAGGTCATGCTTTTTTTTTTTTT
>VZTL01037826.1:32832-43867 GCA_013400535.1 Scopus umbretta | reverse complement strand
TTTTTTTTTTTTTAATGCAAGAAAGATTAGCAGTCTAGAAAACCTGTCAGATCTAGATGTCATTTAGGAGCTCAGGGTCATAAAAATCCACAGATTATTTAAAAGGTGCCACTGCTTAATCAGGGAGAAGGTTAGAGAAGGGGAAGAAATCCAAAGTCTCTTGTAAAGAAATGGGAAAATAATTCTGATTGTGTTGCATGCTGACAGCAAGTCCCACTGATACTAACTGAGGGAGATGGAATAAAAGCAACATGGCATAAGGTTACAAATAGAGTCAGTCATAATTTATTCATGACCTGCAAAGATCAGACTGAGTCAGGTTTGGCCACGGAATTCCAGTGTAATTCCAGAAGTCTCTTAATAAAGACTGTATGTTTTTGTTGTTATTTATTTATTTTGTGTTCTTGTTTAATCATATAGCACATCACACATGCATGTGCATAAATACGTATCTATTCAGAGATTTAGAAAAACAAAACCTAGGGAAAATTTTTTGGGAAACTTTAGCTCTTTTCAAAAGGGTATTTTTTAGTCTCAGGTGACACCTTTGCTGTTCTCTGTGCCGTGTCCTGGCACACTTTTTCCATTTATGCCTGATATTATAAGTTGTAATTTCCTTTCTGTCCTACGTTGTGTTGCACTGTGGAGCCTTGTGCCTTGTCATATATGTAAGTATTAGATGCTTTGTAATAACAGGGATTGCGCTATGAAGAGACACCTGTGAGTCATCTACTTTGGATAAATGTTTCTTTAAACTTTGAGGGTAATGGATTTTTCTAGCAGATACCAGATGCTTGGGGTTTAGGACTGTATCAAATACAGAACCTTGCTTGCGTAGTTGACCTCTAATGCTTGCAGATAAGAGCAATCTGAAATCTTAAGTGTGTCTGCTTCTAAAAGTCAGGTGGGAACTCTCGTTAAACTCAGCAGATTTTTCAGCTATGAATTTGTCTGAATCTTGTCCCTTTATATAGAATATAAGCTTCTGGTGGTGGTGTTCACGGTGGGGAATGCCGATTAAACAGAATTTAGAACAAGTCCCAGAAAGGAGGGATGAATAACAGCCACTCTCAGACACTCCCTGCAATAAAGTTCTCCAGATGGTGAGGTTGGTGTTGCCAAACCAGAACGCAGCATTTGGCACCGAAAAAAAAAGGTGCTGTCACCATAGCTACTTCATTCTCTAAGGTTGTAGCGGAGGGATGCATGGAGGATGTTAGACTGATGCTTTATTGATATTCAAGTCACTGGCATTTGGGATGAGGAAAAGATCTCCAGTGCCAAAGCCTTTGGTCTAACTTTGAACAAATGTTCCTCTTTCTTGCATTAGTGTCATTATTAGTGGAGCCACGTGAACATGATGTGATAGAGAGAATAAAGCGCACTTATTTTTACTCACAGATTAGAGATGAATAGAGAATAAATCAGAATAAGTTAGACTTTCAAAGGTTTGCTATGCAATTCACTTTTGGAGTATTTATACAAACAGGCATTGTCTTCCTGTGGACAAATGAACATGTGAGGAGCTTGGAGGTTGTTGACAATATACTGCTGCTGAGTAAGGAATCGCTGAATGTGCATACAGGTTTATATACCTGAATTATGTATCTGAATTATTCTATACCACCAGATGAAAATCTGGCCTTACAATGGAAGTCTTAAATAGGGAAGCCTAAGGTAAAGGACGTAATTGAATTGTCAGTCGCACTAAACAGTGGGGAGCTTGAGAAATACACGTTGACCAGTTTTCCAAGTGGGCCTTTTCATGGGGTTAGATACGGATTTTAAATTCTGAGAGTATTTGACATTTCTAACGTGCCTATCAATTAACCAAAAATCTTGTATTATATTGAGAGTTCATTTAAAAACATTAATTCACAACTTCTGTTGGGAATTGATGTCAAATTAATGATTCTTGCCGAGTTCAGCGTTCCAGAGATAGCATTACAGATTTTTTGTTCTTGTGAAACACGCGCGCACGCCACCTGCCTTGATTCTGTTTCCCAAACTTTGTTTCAATTGTTAAATTATGCAGTAATTTTCTCTGACTGAAGGGAAAATCGGCAAGTAAATAAAGTATCATTAGTTCTCTGTAAATAAATAATGATGTCTGAGAGCCTCAGTCAGAGACCAGATCGTTATTACATAGCCTGTAAAAACCCAATTTATGAATAAATTGATACCACCATAAATAAACCTTAGTTACTAGGGTCTGCAGATCTACGTTAATGGAAAGGCAGTATACAGTGTCCCTCTGTACCTGGAGCTTGTGGGCTAGAGCACTGTAGCATCCTTTCACTTCTGTGTTCTCTAATCAATTGGATTTTGAACGTAAGCTAAGGTTGGGAACCAAGTTTATTAAGTAAATTTTGGTCGTACAGCAGACATACAAAAACTAGCATTTGTGACTTCTGGGCAGACCTCTTCTTTCCCCTTTCTGCAGAATTTGGTCACCTCCTCCAGCTTTTGGGGTTTTTTTCCTGACTTTTCAGTTATTCTGCGTGGGGAGCAGGTGAACATGGCAATAGAGAATTTGCCGTACACGCTGTGTAGATCCAGTTGCAATGGCAATTACAGTGCCAGCACATTGGTACTCGCAGACCGTGCTTTCCACTTCGCTTGAAAAATATACAGCTCCCTTCACCTGGGTTTACTTCTTTAACCCAGTGTCAGTGATTTTTACTTTTTTTTTAAATTTACGATATATTTGTTAACTTACTGCTGTATTGTTGAAGAGACAAGGTCAGCGGCACTGAACGATAGCATCCTTCTCGTCAGTCACCACTGGCTTTGTCACCCTACTGCTGCCTGACATTTCTACCTGAAGAAAGCCGTGGGAATGCGGGGCGGGGGACAGTCAGACCTATTGGCGGAGGCATTTGGTGAATAGAAACTAATTTTCAACACAGAACATGTGTTATGAAGAACACCACGACGGAAATAATTATTTGTCTTGTATCGTGGGTAAGAGTGAGTTTAGGAGGCCTAAGAGGGCATTTTTCTTTCCCTGTACTTCAGGAGGGTGAATTGAAAACTGCTGTCACAGTTAAATATATTTTAAAAACATAAAGGAGACTTTTAAAATAAATTTCCAAATTACACTGTTGGTAACATTATTTATAAAAGTGCAGTATTTTATGATAATCAAGAATGCTATCTTCGTTGGTTTGTTAGAAACAGAGAAGTGTAAGTCAGAATCGGGAAATACCTAGTCAGTTTTGCGCAACAAACGCTGCCATCGACCTCACTGCTTGCTATCAATGGGCATTTTCCCAAAAGCATATTGCATAAGGGACTCGAGATTTGGCTGACCTTAATTACCTCTCAGATCGTATGCTCTTTCGCTACTTCTGTGTGTAATGTTAGTTTATGCTTGATAGATACCATCCACAACAGGGAGTGAAGTACTACCTCAGTGGGAGTTTCGCAAGAGACATGGCCTCCTGACGTTCCTCCCCACGCCAAAGGGGCACATCTGCTCCTACCTACCTTAGAGGGCGATGCGTTGACTCCCCTCCACAGCTCCCCGGTTCAGCTGACTGGCTGCAGATCTGGGTGGAGCCAGGGAAATATTTCTTTTTCTGTTGTGACTCATGCTGTTCTGATCACTGCTCTTTTTTTGAGTCCTTGGCATTTTGTCTCCTGTATCGTAACACGCTGAAGAGTTTCCTGCAGATGACTTCTTCACACCTTGCACTTCCTACAATTTCTCTCATTATGCTCTTCATCTCCTTCTCCAACATGTGTCTTGATGCTAAAAGGATGTCCCTATTCGTGATTCAGCACCCCTGAACATCTTCTGTTTCCTCCTGGAAGTCATAGAGTCATAGAATCATTCAGGTCGGAAAAGACCTCTGAGATCATCTAGTCCAACCGTCAACCCAACGCCTCCATGCCTCCCCAAAGCGCCACATCCACGCGTTGTTTGATCCCCGCCAGGGATGGGGACTCCACCACCTCCCTGGGCAGCCTGTGCCAATGCCTCACCGCTCTTTCAGGAAAGAAATGTTTCCTACTATCCAATCTAAACCTCCCCTGATGCAACTTGAGGCCATTTCCTCTCGTCCTTTACGAAGATAAAATCATATTTAAAAAAAAAAAAAAGAGTCTTCCAGTGTTCTCTTACTCTGTGCTCTCACACTTAAACAGTGTCCCTCCCGGCAGTCCTCACTCCGTACTTGCTTTGTATCACAATATTTTAAACTTTTAGGTGCACAAAATATATCAGAATCTTCAAATAGCATTTTTTTCCCCTGATGTATACGTGATTTGGGGGAATATACATGATTTATGGAAAGGATATCATTAATATGCAGTATAGTCACTTTGGGGGGGAAATGTTTCAAGTGATTTGTGTAAATCCTTCACATCTTTTTTTAGTTTAAAATTTTCACATCATTCATAACTTCATTTCCAAATGCTTTACGATTTAATAATTTCCATATGCCACATACAGCTTTCTGAAGCTCTTCTGTAGACATTACCTAATGCATTTTAAAATAATCTTGGAAACATTGAGCTGAATTGTTCTACATGCACCATTTATAAATGAATTTGCTGAGAGCTTTCGTTTCTTTTTTATTTTTCTGACCAGTTCATTATCTGGGGTTTTTTTTTGCACTTTTCTGCCAGAATAAAAGTTACCTTATACAGCGCTGAGAATAGGAGCTTCTGGAGTAAAGATGAAAAATAAAGTTAGGGGAGACACATTATAAAATGTCTCAGCAGATCCCACTGCTGTTGCTGTTGCAATTATCCTGCTGTAAGCTTTGCTGCTTCTTTTGGTGTTTAATTTGAGGATTGATGATTATTCTGTCTTTGCAGACTGTAACCGAGAAGCACAAGCTGAATGTACCCGAGACAATGACTGAGGTCCTGGATGTTTCAGATGAAGAAGGTGAGCAACTTACGCTAAGTTCCTGTTCCTTATCACTTATGTAACCTGCAGTACAGGCTCGAGATACCTGCTTAAGTACTTTGACGTCTTCATTCTGCAGTGCTTGAAACGAAGTTCTACGTAATGGCCTTTTTTTTAATGATGTAGTCATTATGGCATTTGAATAAATATGCCACAAGTTGACCCAAACCAAAATCCTGGACCCGTACATCTTTTTCAGAAAAAGCTTATCCGAACCAAATCAACAACTGAGAACATTTCCTGACTTTAAAATTCCCGACTTTAAAATTCCCGACTTTAAAATTTAAAAAAAAAAAAAAAAAAAGATTTTAAAATTTAAATGTACAGCTGTCCCAAAGCTGGGTTTGACCCTCCCCTGAAGAGGAATTTGAGCGGTAAAATTTTTGGATCAGTGCCACCTATTTCAGATACATGTATCTAGGAGTTCTGCCTCATTGGCAACATTTGTGTATGAAGATGCCTAAGGTGGAAGGTGGGGAAGACTGTTCCCTTGAGGGAGCTTGTGGTGCATGCGAATCACAGATAGATACGGCATGACATAAAGTAACAACGTGCCAGGAAGTTTGGCGCTTCGGTTGCGGAGTCCATCGTATGTACGGACAGGAGGCGTACGTTGTACCGCTTAGCTAAGTCCCAGGAAAACTTCAGGAGGGATGGATAAAGTCCTGCCATTTTATACAGCACAGAATTAAGGAAATAGCTTAAAAACATCTCTTTCTAAAAGTTTACAAATGACTTCTTACAAATTTTAATCACAACGGCATCTGATAAATATACACACGTTTGCAAGAATTTTCTAAGTTCTTTTTTACTCTTGACAGTGTTAATTAATGTTACAGTGTCTTACAGATGCCATTTTATGGTTACTATTATTTCATGCAAATGATATGTAGAGTGACTAGTTTCAGAAAGTCCTAGGGATTTAGGAACACAGGTTACAGGCTGCTTTTTTTTTTTTCTTTTACAAAGAACACAAATGCACTTGCGGTTCTAATTGGTACTGGAAGTTAATGTCATGCATGTTCCTGAACTGCTTGTATCACTTTCTGAAATGGGATTTTTGCTGATAAATGGGTTACACGCTTGAGAAAATATGACGTTTAGGCTCCAGATACTACTTTTTTTGTAATGCTTGCAAAGCTGCTAGCAAACAAGTGTGACTCAGAAGAAATTATTATCTGTTGCATCACAGTCAGTGAAATTATTTCTCTCAGGCATGTTTTTGCTACATTTTCTGTTTGAAAAGCCTTCAACTACTTGTGTAATTATTGCGATAAATGGCCTTTAGATTGCTTAGAGCCTCGTGTTCACTTTGTTGAATTTTCTGCTGGTCTTTTGAGATACCATTGAACCATCTTTAAATCCACGAAGCCTAGTGTGTCTTTCTGCTTCTACAGGATGAATACAGGGTATTCCTTTTTCTCAACCCATTTATATGTTGTACAGCCTTTAAACACTCCGATGATGAACGCTTCAGTGATGGTGAAGCATATAGTGGCAGAGGTGCTGTTAGGAGAAGTTCATGGAGTAAGGCTTGCAAATTTTCTCTTTCTGTTTAACTCTGTTTTATTTTTTGTGTTGAAGCAACATGATTTTGCTTAACCTGGGCGCCTAACACCGCTCCTTTTCATTACTTTTGAAGCGTGACTGGGCGGCATGTGTTTCCTGAAAGGTGGGAGGAAGAAGGGAAGCCCAAAAGTCCAAGATTTATTATTACCTGTATCTTGAATGTGTTGGCAGAATGTACTGTGGCCGTCCAGCATGACTAATGCTCTCCAGCGCTTTGAATTAACGTTCTCTGCTTTCTGGTACCGTCTGACGCCTACTGTTTGTTAATAGCCAGCAGATACAACATAGGTACTCCGGCACGTTGCTGCTCAAGGCTCAGTACTGAGGGCGCATACTGATAG
This sequence comes from Scopus umbretta, assembly GCA_013400535.1. Classification (NCBI taxonomy): domain Eukaryota; kingdom Metazoa; phylum Chordata; class Aves; order Pelecaniformes; family Scopidae; genus Scopus; species Scopus umbretta. The sequence continues at coordinate 37,039 of VZTL01037826.1, read as the reverse complement.
TGCCTCCGGGATCCTGCTGCAGGTTGCTAAGCAGGTTGGTCATGGTTAAAGCACTTCATGCCATTGCCCTTGGAAAATCGGTTTCTACAGGCAAAACACTCAGGATGTTGCGAAAATTCCTAACGTGGATGGTACTTGTCACGGGAACTTAAAATAGCTGGGGGCAGGAAGACTGCAAAACTTTTTTAATGAAGAGGATGAACCTTTTAGTGATGGTGTAGTCTTTATAAGAGGCTAGCAGTATGGCTTTTGTAAAGCTGTGTTCTTAGCTGCTTTAAAGTGGCACAGTATGTTCTGAAATAAATTAACGTGACGCAGTAAACCTGCCAGCTGTAATTATGTAATTACAAAGTTGAACACAAGAAGAGTACTTGAGCAAATAAGTATTTCAGGTCCCATTGTGGGGCTGCTTCGTCACCGGTGATGAGTATTTTGCATTCTGCCTGGGAAGCAGTTACATTGCATAACTGCATGCTGTTACATTAAGAATATAGGGTTCGTATTCCTCAGACGAATTCAAGTGCAACGTCCAGTCTTAGCAATGTAAAATAAAGGACCGTATGATCTATTGAATAGCTGAGCTTGGCATGTAAGGCCCTGCTCTGTGTAGCCTATTTTAAAATATTTTGAATGGACTGAGAGTCTTACCAATCCTTTAATTTTCATATAGCATTTTTATGTTTAGCAATTGCATTATTATTCAGAATTCTTTACCATTTACTGTACCTGAAAAAAAAAATCTTTTCTTTGAATAGAACCAGATCATATTTTCTATTTAAAATTGCATTTGATTTTTTTTCCTTTTTTTAAATTAGAATACTGCATTTTAGATTATAAGTATCCGAGTTTGGTACAGAAGCAGGCATGCATTCTCAGGGAAAGAGAAACAGCCACGCCAGTAATACACTAGGTGAAACTGGATTAATAAACTTTTGTGCAAGGACCAAGGAAGAAGTGAAAAAGGGAAACTTGGTAGGCTAGCACAAACGTGATTATAGAAAAAATCCTGCTTCATCTGCTGTAAGCCTGTTATGTGGTCCCACTTGTATCAGCTGTTCTGTGGCACGAGTAAGTCTTTGCTGCTTTGTGACCATCAGGGTTCGGAGATGTATCAGCCCAGTTGTATTAAGCAGTTTATTCCTACACCACGGAAGTACACGCGTGCGTTGCTGCTGCTTTCTCTGGTTGTACTGTAGTCCACCGTGAAGACTGTTAGGGTAATGATCCATTGGTATTTGCTCAGCGCTGTGCACAGTGCAGATAGAATGCCATCACTGTTCAGAAGGTGATGGCCTGGTCCTGCAAAAAAGATTAAGAAGTGCTTCTCCTTAAGGATGGGGATTACCCTACAGATTCCCACGGGCTGTTAAGTGATGTGGTTTCTGAAACACATATCCGTGCCAACAGAAATGCTTTGGGTGGATAGAGTTGTACTAAAAAAAAAAAAAAATGTGCAATTTTTATCTTTGTATCTGGCTTAGCTGCTCGTATTCCTACAAAGTTTAGTTCCTTTAAAGCTGTTGCCACAACAGAAGCAATTTGCACCTGAAGGGATCCTTCCAGCAGTAAAGGGCAATCACCGCAGAGCAGCCTTCTGAACGGTGAAATGTATGTTGGTGACTGCCTACAGAATTAGTGGCGTTAAGCACACGCAGCTGTGTCAGTTAGGGCTGTGTCAGTCTCGACACACAGGAAAATCTAGAAAAAGCAGGAACCTTCTTTTTTTCATTCTCCCGTGTGTTAATGAGGAGCATGCTGCTGCTCCTCCGTGCTCATTCCATGCGTTATTTTTGTGGCGAAAGAGCTGTACAAACTGCCGATGGTTTATCTTTGTGAATCCCACCTGAGATAGTACGGTAAGCGTAGTGCTGTGTTGTATAAGACCAACCAGTAAAACGGGTTGTCCAAGAGCTCTCATCTGTGTCTGTCTGGGCCTCCTCATCTCCTGCTCTGTGTTCAGGCCAGTTAATTTTCAAAAGCTCTGGTTTCACTGTCTCTTTGAGACTAAGTTCTGGCTGCTGCAAGAAGTTGTCATAGCTCTAACAACAGTTTCCCACATCCTCCGTTATGTCAGCCCAAACGTTTCACCATGTGGTGAACTGGTGACCAGAGAACTGATCTGCCTGAAAATTAATCTCTTCGTTCTGACAAGTTGTTTTTTGGCCAGACTACTCTGCAGGCAGAAAGGCTGAAGTAGAAGGTGAGGCACCACCGTCAGCCGCAGCGTGCCCCTGAGATGGCTACCATAAAGGTCAGTTCACACCCGCACAGTAATTAATGCTGACATTTCAATTGCAGAGAAAGGGTAGACAAATGATAAGCAAACGATCATGGGCAAATAGTCAACGGAGTCCCCCAAATCAGTTGGAATCACAAATTCAAAAGAACAAAAAGCATCTCTTTCATGAGGGATGCTTGTCTAAAAGTGCTAAAGAATCAGCCCTGTGCCTGGCTGAGACATAAGGTGATGTTGTTGGCTTTTTTTTTTTTTTTAACTTTGTGTTTCTTAAAAAAAAATTACAAATAATGAAGTAACCTTAAAAAGAAGGTGATTAGGACGTTCAATTTGCTGAAGTGTTTCTAAAAACGGAAACAGCGTCATCACAAGTCCTTAAATAATTTATAAAATGCAATATGCCTCAATGCCTACATAAGGTAATGACCCAGTGTGAGATCGTTGCATTTTCCTCTCACAGAGTGGCTCATTTTGATCCTTTTTAGTTTTAAAGCTTACTCAGAATGGTGACACTGCGGCATCCAAACATGTTCACAGTAACAGTATCTGTGTAAAAGTGGGGTTTGCTCTCCCGTCGTGGGTGCGCATCAGTGACCAGGTGGCATATCTGTGAACTACTGCATCGCTTAAGGACATCAAAAGCGTGATCCTAGATTCCAGAAAGCAGTTCACAGCTAATCCATACGTGACTACATCAGATTTCTGATAACAACGGAAAAAATCCTTTTTGTTACTGAAAAAAGCTTTTTTCAGTGTAGACAATTTTTTCCACTGTAGAGAAAGTATCAGCAAAGAGAACTTTCGATCTGTAAGTAACTTTCAGCCTTAGTAAGTCTGGTTCAGGCATAACGCTCACAAAGGACTAAGACGTTGCTGCTTTACAGACAGACACTCCAGTAGGGTTCAGGAATGTGTTTCTGGTGCTGTTGATGATTCCTAAATGACTCTCTGGCAGTCACTCCAATTCTCTCCCTCTTTCAGCTGTGGGATGGGATAGTGATAAGCTGCTTTGCCTGGCAGGGTGGGAGGTGTGGGGGAAATGCCAGGTCTGTCTGTTTACCTGCCTTTGTAACTGCTTGCCTGGAACTAACTGGCCACCTAGTTATTGTTATGAAAGTCGTTATTATTAAATGATAATGTGCTCTGGTACCCAAGGATATTCTCTTGTCAAAGCGTATCGCTTCAGATTTGTGGTAACTGCAGCTTGCACTCTGATAAGCGTACTGAGTTTCTTAATAGTGCCTGTAACAGCAGCACACAGTGCTAAAATATGGCAGTGGGTTTCTGGAGTGCCTCCGCACATGGCCTTAGAGTACAGTAATACTGTGGCATACGTGTGAGAAATGAGCAGTTAAGTCTGGGCAGAAGTCATTGCTGTTGTACCTTCTCCTAATTCCACTGAAGCAGTGGCTTAATTAGTTGGAAGACTTAAGGAATAACTATCCTTAATTATACCTGGAAGTTGAAGTTGCAGCCAGTAACTGTTCTTGGTTAGACTTAAGTCCTGAGTTGGTGTTGCTGCACGTTAAAACACTGTAAATTCAGAATAAGACTGCTGAATTAATTCGCACTCTACCTTAAAGCATCTTATAACCAGTAGTTTAAAATGTAGCCAAAGAGTGTTGATTTACAGAAGTAAATCAAAAGCTATGTATTGAAAATTTAACCCAAACTTTCTTTAATGAAATCTGTGCTTGGAAAGAAATAGCTGGTGAATAAGAGTTGATTCTTAAAACTTTACTTATGATAACCTGCACAGAAAATACGCCAATGTCTGCCTCCCATTTCCTAGGAATTTGTGTGCTTTAGATGCCTTGCAGGGTTTGTTATGCGAAGCATTTCTTGCTGGTAACATTTTAATAAGGTCATCCAAGATGAAGGGAGATTATTCTCTGGAAAGTTGCTTTTGTTTTACATGGTATTGTTGAGTGTACTTATATATATATATATTTTTATTTCGCCCCCCCCCCC
>VZTL01037826.1:20462-32824 GCA_013400535.1 Scopus umbretta | reverse complement strand
TCCCCCCCCCCCCCCTTGAGCAAAATGAGAATTATTTTTTTCTTCTGAGTGTCAGATGTGCAAAGGCAACAGGGAATCTGAAAATTGATTGCCTTTTTTTTCAGTTGCCAACACGAAAGGTTCTCAAAATAATTTTCAATAATACAATTTTTCTCATATAACTTTATTGACATTGTTGCTAGGAATGTAAAAAAAAAAGTTATAATGATGTCTGATTTTTTCATTGTAAACTTTTACAGAGAATACAGCTTTTTAAAAAATATCTGGTATTGTCATTGGAAAGAAATTAAATTATTGTATTTTTCTTGGGGTAGCATTGCTAAAGACTGTTCACTTGTCAACATTTTAGTCATGAAAAATAGGAGGTTGGGGTTAGGTCGCAAAAATTTTGGCAAAAGTTTTAAAGAAACTACTGTTTTTCATTTCCATCGGTGGTGTTGACAAAAAGTAGAATTGACCAGATTAGTGATAAAAAAGTATGTCAGTGACCTGTGTAAGCATGGCCAAACTACAGATACATATGTGTTAGTGCAAAGAAGGAACGCTGCACGGGCATGGCCAGGGGACCTTACTGTGTTTACTTCCACGTTATTTCCTCAGTTGCTGTTTTGTGAGCAGTGTGGAGCGCTGAATTATTTTCTTGAGAGACTGACGTATAAGAGGGGCCTAGAGTAGCTTGTTCTTTGAAGCTTGTTCTTTATCAGCACGGTAAAGTGTATTTTTGACTAGTCTTACCCATCTGATCTAAAGTTGTCTTTGAAGCTACCGGCTATTATTCCCACTCATGATTGATAAGAACTGGTTGCTTTTACATTAACCTTAATTAGCTAAAGATTTTATTGCTGCTGACAGTGCCCACAGATATTTTGTAGTCGAAGTGAGCTCTCCCAGTTAGAGGAGCATTACCCGTTCCGTGGGCAGCAGGCGTCTTGGGCTGTTGTTCCCTGGAAGGACATGGGTGTGAAAGATGACTTGCGTGTCAGTACATTCTACAAATGTTTTTAAAAGTGCTACATGAAAGAGGGGTACTTGCCATGTGAATTTCACAAAGGCAAAATTAGGAAGTACTTTATATCCTTGGGAATTAGGAAAAGACTTTTTCTCCCCTCTTTTCACTGTAATGCGTGAGTCTCGGTCAGCAGGTTTGTTGGGAGTCAGAGGTACCTGTGCCAGACCAAGCTTCCCTTCCTTAGTGCACAATGTGTTTCATATGGCGAGGAAATTTCCTGTTTCGTAGGAAATATTTACCCGTTTTAGGGTGAATTTTCCTCGTCCGTGAGAAGAAAGCAGTGTTCTGATGGAACAAAAAACTAGATCAGTTCTCCATCACTTTCCTCAGTGTGTTCTTCTAATGTCAGTTCCCACCCAGAACTCTTTGTGGGATCTGCTTTATTGCTCCCCTTGAATCTATATATATATTGAAGTCCTAGTTGACCATACGTGGCGTAGTAGCCCCACCACACCTCAGACTTTTCAGCATGCCAGTTAGCATCCACGACCTTCCAGGGCTTCTGTGGCTTAGGGAGGCAGGGATAGTTTGTTCTGGTGCAATGCTAAAAAGGCAGTGCTTTTGTTCTTTGTTACCTAGCTCCAACGTAACAACTTGCTAAATACCATAGTAGCCACCCGTGAAAGGATGGAATTCATTTTGCAGCAGGTTAATTTGCGAAAAAACAGAATCAAAGCATCCTCCCCTCCCCGCAGATCCTGGAGGGCAGACGTGCAGGCTTTTTCCTTTTCATTTGCTTCACCTTCTGTCTTTCTGCAAGTGCTGCACTGAGCTACCAGTAAGTGATGTGATGATTCATGTTAAAGCACGGATCAATATAGGAAACCCTGCTTTCCTGACTGGCTAAAACTAAAGAGATTTAAAGCATTAGCCAAACTGTAATTCAGGGAAACTTCTAGTGGGGGGGGGCCCATTAAGTAGAGGATTGACTTTAGGGAAGTGAAGGTGTCCAAGGAAAGTGTCGGAGCAACTCTTCATTATACATTCCTTTAAAGATGCTTCAGGACTTACATATTCGATAAAAAATTGTGCTTGCCATAGCTGTCCCTTCTCCATCTGTTACTTTGAAGGAGCAGCACTTATGTGGGGAGCTGGAGACTTATCTGCGTGCCGCAGAGAAAACAATAATTTTGGCAAACTCACATAACTGTATCTGGCTTTGAAAACATCTATTAAAAGCAATTTCTGGCAGTTTCTGTCGCAGCCCTCTTTTTTTTTTTTTTAAACTTTTGTCTATATTTTCTCTGTTTTGCGAGAAACAGTTCCAGAGCAATTCTTACACAGCAATTGTATTTTGCAACTCATTTACATAGCAGGAGAACTATAGGAATGGTAGGAACTGCCTTTGTTGAGGCTTCCCTCAACAGGTTGACTCGGTAGGTGCATATCCAGAACGGTGTGGTGCAAATTTTAAAACTGCTTATTTGATCAAACATTTGCATAGCTCCCTGATACTAGAGGATAATTTCTGGAAAAAATCTAGCCTGTTTTAGAAACATTAATGCAATGCCTCCCCTGTGAGCCAACACTGATTTGCGAAGCTGAGAGTTGCATGTGGCTGGGCGCTTCCAAGCCACTGTCTTGTAAATGTTAATTTGCATTTAAAACACGGTTTTGATCTCAAAGTGGTTTGTGATTGTTGCTTGATTTCATCAGTTATATAGGTAGGACATACCACTCCCTTTTGTAGAATTTAAGAAAACTGAGAAGTACAGCACTATCAGCACGGGTCTCCAGTTTCGATGGTTTGGTAAAATTCTGGGTTCAGCCAGACTGTCACTGAAGGAGCAGGTATATGTGCTCTCAGCATGCAGCCTGTTTCTCTTAGTAGTCCGTTCAGTGATTTAGAATGCTTAAAACCTGTGTTCAAACACCTGAAATCATCAGCATTAAAATGATCTTTTCATTTTCTCTGCCCTACTTGGTTAGAGTAAGGCAAATATTCACTGTCTGAGTGGCCGGCCAGATCCGCCCAGGTGCTTTCCTTCCTGCTAGCAGCTATCTTAGAAATTAGCAATTGAGATCAGCTGCTGTATTTGGATATTAGGGGTTCATGATACACAGAAATAGTAATATGTGGTAAGCAGAAAATGTAAAAAAAAAAAATAATAATAATGAGCAGACCAGTAAGAGTCATCCTACAAATATTGCTGACTTGAGTAAAAAGTTGATCAGTTGTGGATTTTTTGCGAATTGGTGGGTTGGCTCTTATTTTAATACAGACTTTGAAAACAGTTCTGTGTGGCTTTGGCAGTGACTGGCAATGGAGTTTACTCCTGCTCCCCAGTCTAGGCATCCAGTGAAAACTCCAGGCAGCTGCACTTTAAAAGATCCCAGGGAAGGTTCCAGAGCTCGTGCCACCTGCGTTGCACATCATGGTGCAGAATCGCGCGGGGACGCCTCCGCGGGTCAGCGGCGTGGCACTGCTGCTGGCTTCGTAACCCCTGCTGCCAGGAGCTTGTTGGCTCGGGTGGAACGCCGAATCACCGTAGCTCTACTGCTTCTGGACCGGTGTGTTTGCAGCCTGCAGTCTGGTAGGTATGGGTGCACCAGCCCAAGATTCTCTGTGTGGCTCTTCACTGCTTAAAATAGGTACGCCTTCGGTTGGCTTGGTTGTGACAAAGATGTAAAACTTTGTGTAGAGTGTTGTTAACAGCCATCAACGCAGTTTTCGCTTGCCCATTGTGAGTTTCTGTATCAGGCCTTCCTTGATTAAGCATAATATTTAAATCCTGAAGTGTTATTTGATTTTCCCATTCTGATTCTTAGGTTTACTGTCTGTCTTTTGCACTTCCCAATTCCATTTTCATCCTTTCTTTCCCTCTCTTGGATCCAGCCCTGCAAAGTGCTGGGTATCCAGTTTTGCAGAAGAGGCCGCTTATTTAATAGCTTTCGTAGGTGGCCGACACCTTGTAGAAATGTTTAGCACCTTGTTTAGCAGGTCCATACCTCCTTCTCTTTTTTTCCTTTTTTTTGGGCTGACGGGGGCTCGGTAATATAGCCGTGTCAGATATTTTAGTGACAACAGAATAGTGCTGACAGGACGAATGAGTGCTTGTTACACAGGCTCGGAATAATTCCCTTTGCGTATGTGCGATTGCCCTGCAAAGCAGGAATTCAGACACTCGGGTAAACACGGTTGTATGAAATGTTATGTTGCTACACAATCATTTCGACTTAAATACATATTTTTATCCCTTCATATACTGAGATGTGCAGCTTGGTTTGGCAGTTCATCTCACTAGGGAAAGATGGAAAGGCGCAAGGGGCTGGCGGGGAGTGACTTCAACTTCTAGTTCACTCACTCAAGACTAGTGTGGTAGCAAGCAAGCTGTGTTACCAACCGATCAGTGTTCTGAAGGCATTGTGAAACATTCATGGATAGGCTTATTACTGTTTGCAGATGTTCACATCGCATAAAACCGCTGATGTTACTTAGAGCCGTTATTGACAACTCTTAGATGAGAGGCCAAAGCTGAAATAAGAGTAGAGTTTGGATTTTTTTTTTTTTTTTTAAAAAGGATGCGGATGTGATGAAAGCAGTGAAGATTTTGCCTTTGTTTCTATTATAGATAGAATGTCTGGCATGATTATAAGTATCTAGTTTATTTGAAATATAACTTGAAATTCCTTGTACTGTTTGATTAACAGCATTGCCTTAATATCTTCCAAGTTTTCACTGAGCCCTGTGCTTTCTGATGTGACATTCCCAGGAAACAGGAGGCATCATCTGTCAGAGGCAGGAAACTTGCAATGATTAAATGCATTTTATTGTTTTCTGTGAAACCGTGCCCAGTTTCTCCTTCTTAATGTGGGCAGATGGAATTTCCAAGAGCTTTTGTTGTTATACTGAAAAGATTTAGGCCTCATTTTTACATACAGTATTTGTATATACAAAGACATATTTTAACAACCCCAAAGGTTACTTTGTTTTAGATGACAGATTATAAATTATTTCTTTGTTAGCTGAAACATCAGGCTAGAAAAACTAGCTTGATTTGTTTCATGGAAACAAATAATAAGATTTCTTCCTTTAGTAGTGAGCACCACTCCTACAGCTTGTAATACCAGTAACGTGTTGCGACGCAGGGGGGAAGATGCTCTACCAGAAATAGCAGCAGTAACAGTAATTGGGTTTTGCAGCTTTGCTTTATTAAGACTTTAAATCACACAAGTGGCGACTGTCCTGATGCCCGGATGAATTCTGTCTGGAACAGCATGGATACCACTTCCTTAACCTTTACAGTCCTTCGTGTTTCTCGGCGTATCGGGGTGAGTGGCTGCAGCTGGAATGTGTAGCCCCTGAAGACTCTTCCTGTATAGCAGTTGCAGCCTCCCTCATGTAACTGAGCTTCAGGTTCTTCACATTTGCCCATGCAGCTTAGAAAATCAGAAAACTTGAAGCTTGCGGTGGCCTAGGGTCCTGTTGTGCGGCTCTTGGGCCACCCCAAGGCTCTGGCAGGCTCACACAGTAGTGATTAACCTTTGGGAAAGTGACTGAAATCTCCAGGCAGAAACTGTGGGGAGGAACCGTGCTGCAAATGGGTATGAAAAGAAACATCTACATGTTGCTTGGCAATGGAATCTGTTTTGTTAGTCTGCTGGGGAAAAGCAAACTGTGACTTCATATAGACAGAATTTCCTGGGGAAAATAATTTTGGACCTAAAAAAACTCAATGAAACCCTGTTTTTCAGAGTATATGTAAAAAGGTTACTATGTCAGATAACCAATCATCATTTAGGCTTTGATTCATTATGAATTATTTTCTGATTAAGGATCATTACCGTCCATGCATGTGAGCTTATTCCCAGTTTCTGGATATTGCCATGTTTTAGAAATAAGAATTTTTCTGCTGATCACAGAAGGGTGTTGGAGCATGGGTGAGACAGCCTGATATGATGTGGAGTTTGGACAATCGAGAATTTAAATTAGGATTTGCAACTGTCAGGCATAAGGCCACAGAAAACACCTTTTCAGCTGCAAACACATAGCTTACAGTCAAGTAAGTGGTTATATTTAATCATGAACTGTCAGGCTGTGATACAGTAGAGCTGTGACCAGAGAGCTAAAACGGGTAAAGGAACAGAGAGACCATGCTTTAGAGAGTAGCGAAGAAATTTGCCCTTTACCGGTATGTGCAACAGCAAAAATTAGATTAAATCTAATTGATTAATCACCTTGATTTCAATTTTTTTTTTTTTTAATCTTGCTTGATGTGCCAGTTTAATTAAATACATTAATTGCTTGTGGTTTGCAGTGTTTCCTGAGTGGAAAATGCCTTCCTGTTTATTGTGCCATCTAGTTGTTAGATCCCAACATGCAAATGAAATCAGACTTGTGTGTGTGCTTACCTCTGTCCCTTCTGTGATTGGTTTAAAGGTGATGACACAATGACAGGAGATGGAGGAGAGTACCTTAGGCCAGAAGACCTCAGAGAACTAGGAGATGACTCTTTACCAAGCAGCCAGTTCTTAGATGGTATGAACTACCTAAGGTACAGCTTGGAAGGAGGACGATCTGACAGGTATTTGCCTGGACACATATCTTTTCTTACGATAATTCTGCGCACATTTTGTTATAAATGTTTGAAATCCCTTTCTCAGGGTCTTTAACTCAAGGGAGACATGGGACACGCTTGTCAACATTTCTTCATTAGGCATGTCAGTGTGGCAGCCGGCGCTTCGTAGGAGGACCGTGTGGTCAGGAGGAACGTTTCCTGGCCAGTCCAGAAATGAATACTTTGGGCACTAATACTGTACTCGGTGTCTAGTGAAGAATCTGTTTGTGATTCTTGTTTGGTTCTTGAAAAGGCATGGCATGCTTCATTGTCTCTGTGGTCAGGCACAGGAAGACGAGTCTAGCTGTCGATGGAAAGGGCTTTATGAATCGTCCCCATCTCCTCCTGTCGCGAGTCAGGGGACGGGTGGGTAGGTGGAAAGGGTGTTTTAGCATTAGGCAAGCCGGCTTTTTAGAGTAGTTTGCTGGCTATGGGTGTAAGGAAAGGAGCAATGGACTTGGTGATTCTGCATTGGATTGGCAGTGAGTATGCTGTCAGCAAGCACATTGACTCTTTGTGTTTCATCATGGTTGAATTAGCAGGAGAAAGAATAATTTTTCTTCTACTGACAGAGCACAGTATTTATGTTGCAAATTAAAAAAAAAAAAAAAACAGAAAAAAAGAACATGTGTTCAGTCCAGAAAACTTACTGATTTACTTATATCTAACAAGTTGAACTTAAACCTAGGTATATTTGTGGAATAATAATGCCTGTAGCTTTAATCTTTTTTTTTTTTTTTTTTTTTTTTTAATTTTCAAGAACGTCATTATAGTCTACAAAAAAATACGGAGTTCCCTTTCCAGAATGAGAGCCTTTACTAGTGAGCATAAGTGTAGACTCAAACTGGCAGATCAACACCCACAGTTCTAGTCTAGAATAGGCTACCCAGGCATTCCTGATGGAAAAAGACAATGCCTGGTGCAAATCAGTTATGTCTTCAGACTTACTGCCTTTAGAATTGGCGTTCACTAAAGGCGGGGAGGGTGGGGAGAAGTTGAGATCTTGGCAACAGAAGGCATTTTTAACCTACCTCATTTTCCAGTCTTGATTGTTATTCTGGCAGCATTACCGAAGCTCAGTGAAATCAGTAGGATCCATTCCGTTCACTTCAGTAGGCAATGAATTGCTCCTGGAACAAAAGATGTCAGGAAACAGTTCGGTTTGCCTCACAGCATGTGTAAAATCCCTCATCATTCAGGTCTTGTAAGCTTGGAGTCTTTGTTGGTTTTTAGGCAGCTCCAGTGAATCCACTGAAAACAGTGACTGTGTGGCTTTTTAAGTCTCAGAGGATGTTTGTGAACTGTATCAGAATGCTTAAAAATCAAAACCTTTTATCATGCGCTTTCAGTCAATGGTAACAGAGTTTTTATTTTTTGAAATTTTAAGATGTTGTATAGAAATGATTGTGCAGGCAAGTGTTAAGCCAGTTTTGGCTTCCATTTAGAATATTTCAGCTTTTAAATACTGCCAGTGGATTTCAGTAGATTTTCACTGGCTTATAATTGATGTGTTTGATTTTGTGTTGTATGAAAATTTTTTCACATCCTGTATCAAGCATGATTATATTGAAATAAAGCAAAATTATAAAGGGAGAAAGACTGAAAGAAAAGAGTACATCTTTCTAACTCCATGGACTCATTTTCTGTCACTGTCAGGTTACTGGTTGTAAGAAATTTCACAGAGACTGCTTAGATTATTTTGCTTTTGCTTTAATGTGCTTTTTTATTGCATGATACTGACTTCGGTTTTTCAAGAAATTCAGTAAAGCAAAATAGTATTAGCAGTCTAGACTCATGTAATCTTATGCATTAAACAATTTGATTTAAAAACATAATCTTTTTCTTTTGTAACCATCTTCCCTGTTTGTTTTATTTCTCTCTCCCCTTCATTCTTTTTCATATGCTTTCATTAGCACCATGCCCAGGTAGGTATTACATAGCATGAAAACATGTTGTCTCTATATCCCTTTATGTCACCCGTCTCTGTTCATCCATTTTGGAGGCCTGCTGTGTGCCAGCAAGTTGATTTGGAGAACCAAATGAACCATGCTGCTGTTGGAGATCGTTACAGCCTGAAACGAGTGTGATACGTAGTGGTGAATACTGGTCCAACAGCACCCTCTGTCTAGAAAGGTCACAGTGTAACATAGCCACTGTCCCACAGAAACTTCCCCGATTCCTCTACAGACACCGTTAGCGAGGGTCGGGGAAATGGCACTAGATCACAACAGCTGGTAGCTGTCCCTCTGTCACCGTGCTGCTGGGAAGGTCAGCCATTTTCCTCCTCTGTGGGGAGAAACAGTGGTGGAATAAAAAAAATAAAGAGAATGGACTACACTAGCTGGATTCTTCCTCTGGGTATTGAGAGCCAGAACTGATTTGGGTCATATCGGATCGCCAGTACTTGAAAAGACTCCGTTTCATTGTAAGTCCCTTCCACCTTTCTGCTCCACGACAGGTGTGGGGAAGGCTTTCAGTTTTTAAATAGAGAAACGTTTTCAAGGCTGATCTATACAGTTTTCAACGATAGCAGCTTCTTTTCCCAGCTTCTGAAACAACATATACTACCCACAAAAACAGATACACTCAACTGGACTAGAGATTGTTAGAGCTCTCTCTAGGCTGTCAAGTGGATGTGCACCGCAACACGGTCTCCCAGTCATCCCGATCAGAAGCTTGGCTAGAGTATGCTGCTCTGATTTTCTGGATACCACCTGGGCTTTATTCAGGGCTCGGAAGAGGTGGACGATACGTGCCTGTGCATTACCTAACACGGGCAAAACACACGCTTACGTTCAGGAGCTTTGTAGCATTCCTGGGGTCCACAGCTCAGTCTCTGGGGCTGAGTAGAAGTGCTGTTGACCCCACAACCCCATGACGTAAGATTATCAACCAGATTTGGAAATAATCTGTATTTAGACATTGGTTTTGTCTCTGTGATTTAGGGTTTTATTTTTTTACAGGATTTCTTCTTACAGTCAATAAGTTCTGTTCAGTGCCACTGCACTTCCATAACTGGAGTGTTGCTTCAGTCAGTACTTTTATTTCTGAGTCTCAGAAGCACAGACCTTAACTACTGGTTTGCTCTTCATTCAGCTGGTACAGCACATAGAAGAGGGGCAGTGTCACCTGAACACTAGTTTTGAAATTAAGTGTAGGAAGGAATTTAAACTTCTAATTTACTGCAGACCTCAATCATGCTCGTGCATACCTTGCCTTTAGATAAATCCATACCCTCAACGTATTGGATATTTCCTGGAGCTTGCATACACCTACTACATAGTGGATATGTTCTGGGCTACTTGTAGTGGTACTTGCAGGAGAATATGGGCAAAATCACCGTACAGATAACCAGTCAAACCTAGTACCTACTCCCTTTCATTCAGTATCTATCCAGGACGTGACATTAGCTGCATAGCAGAACCTACAATTTGGATGGTGAACCTCTTACGAGCATTGCATGGTGCAGCGAAGCAGTTCTGAAAGTGTCAAACGTTGAAATGAATAAAGGATAATGATGGCAAATGGGGTCTGCTACCGAGGCTTATTTGTCAGCCAAAGAACACGTGTTCACTGAAGGACTCTTGCCATGAACAAGCAAGGTGTACTTTGCCTACCCAATTCACAGTAAAATGTTTAACCAAAATACTCTTTAGTCAAGATTCCCTTTCATAATTTTTTTTCTGAAATGTTATATGCAGACAGCTAGGGTGAACTTCTGTCCCTACTGAAATTTTGTTGGTTGTTTTAATGGAATCAGAATTTTGTTCCAGAAATGCATAATCCCGATAATACATTAAATATCAGCCTTACGTGTCTCACCTCTTCCACTTGTCTGGGTGAAGGACAGGTCGCGATATGCAAGAGAGGTTATTTGTGGTTGGTTTGGTTTTTCCTCAAGACTCTCCTAAGGCTGATACTTACGTAATACTTGTCTTTGCTTTCAGTTTTGTACGATCCATCCCGTATGCTAAATAGGCCATTGGTATAAGTCAATGATCAATAGCATTGGTTATTCTTCAATGTCCTATATTTCTAATAAAAAGAAGATAACCATTTCCTTCTGAAAATGGATCACAAAATTATGGAGTGAAAGTAGCTATTGTTAAAAAAGGCTGGCTGGTCTACATCAGGTGGTAAAATATGATTTCCAACGAGATCTGCCTTTAAAGCGCTTGAATCTCGTGTTCATAATCTACACACGACTTTTTACTGCTAACTGTTGAAAATGAATTATCCCTTAAAAATCTGTGTGTCTAGATAAACAGCCTATTGTTCTGATCCAGTGTGTTAGTCACTATGAGTACTACTCACGGACGTGTAAGCCATGAAAATAAAAACTGCTTCCTTCAGTTCTGTGTACTGTATTCCTCAGTAGAGAATACAGAGAGAGAGACAGAACAAGATCACAGAGTACAACATCTGAAGGTGGTTGATCTGTTTTTAAAAATGGCTCTTGTAATACTGCTGCTAGTAAATACCTAAAGGACAAAACTAGTGCTATTTGGTAGCAGAAACCCCATTTACCTCAGTATGTCCTTCCGTGGTGTCTTACTTGTCTTTTTTTGCTTTTTGCTAGCGGATACTGCAGTTACATTCTGAGCCAGTGCTTGGAAGCAGCTTATTTACTGCCTTGCATCTCTCATTGCTACAGCAACCAGTTTTCTGTAGAGCTGTGTGTACTTGCAGAGAAAACAGTGCTCACGTTTGGGCTGCCTCTCGAAAGATGCTGTTGGCGTACTGAGGAGGAATTTTGTTTTACACAGGAGCTTGCGGCTGGCCACAATTCACCTTGCTGTGTGTACCTTCCAGGGGACAATATCAAGCTTATTTATTTACAGTTTAAAGGGGAGAGAGTAGATCATAACAAAGCTTCGGAAAGAGTCATTTCAGCTTTTCTTCTGATGTTAGCATTCTGGTTTTCCACAGTGGTTTGGTTGTGTGACATAGCAGGAGAGAGAACTTCTCCAAAGCGCCTTGCTTAAAAGAAATTCATGCTTTTTATTCTAAGGAAACTATCATGCCACAAAGCCAAGTATAAAGTATTTGTGAGTATAAAATAAACTGTCATCTAGATTAATCTCTAGGTTCTGCATTGTGAAGCGAATAAGCCAGTCAAAAGACTTTGTGGCCCTTGGTCAGAAAGGTAGCATACCACAGATTTGTACAGCTCTGGTTCCCCCCTCCCCGTGACTCTTATCTACTCCCCCTGGAAGCTGCATCATATTGCTAATAGCACGCTTTTTTCATTCTCCCACTCGATCTATCATGACACCTTTACAACATCATCTGTACTGCTGATACATTGCTATGGCATCCTACCAACCTACCAGCCTGCGGTCCTTCAGTTCAGACAGGTCCCACACGCTGAGCCATGCCTCCTACCTGAGGGACAGTGCCATGATCGACGATACAGTTGTAATCCCCAGCCAGCAGGTAAGCAAATCCTCTTAAGTTCTTCTATCGGTTGGAGGAATTCGGAAATAGAAAACGATTACAGTTTTGATTGTACTAATGATACCACGTCGTGTATGCTGCTTTATTTATTTTAAAATAAATCTCTCTTAATTTTCATTGATATTTAATGGCATATTATGCTGTGGAGTGTTAGACTCTACTCCAAAATAAGTGGATAAGCTGTGTGAGTATAGCACAGGGACTGTCTTCACGATGTTCTCCGTTTTAACTGATATTTGAATGATGCTAACAGCCATTGGGCTAAATATTCGGGTGATTTAATGAACTCACGGCCATTGTCCTCAAAGATACTATCCTGAAGCATGCTTGTAGTTTAA
>VZTL01037826.1:0-20416 GCA_013400535.1 Scopus umbretta | reverse complement strand
AAAAAAAAAATATTTAGGAAATGACACTTTGGTAAATCACAGCATTCATTTCACTGGGACCACTAACATACGATTACTTTGAGCAAGTGCAAAATGTTACAATAAGGGGTTTCTAATATTAAATGCTATTATTATTCCTTTGTTTTCTTTTTTTTAAAAAAAAGTCAAAATGCTTTAGGTACTACTATGCAAAATACGTCTTCTTATTGTTTGGTTGATTAATTGATTTTATTGTAGTAAAAAGGAGGGTTTTTTGCTTACCAAGGTAACAACTCTGGCCAAAGAAGCTGAAAGGAATTCATATCGCTTAAGCTGGGGCCCTGAAAACTTGGACAATGTGGCTCTTTCTTCCAGCCCTATTCATTCAGGGTGAGTGTATCAATTAGCATTATACTAAAAAAAAAGAGAAAGAGAATACCTGCAGTGGCAGCAGCTTCAACTAATGCTTAACTAGGAGTTATGTTTTAACTCGTTGCCTCCTAGAGCTGTCAATAAATCGTTGTGATCTCTTAAGCTCTGACAGTCAAGCAAGCCTGAGTACCGAGATGACCCACTGAAATCACTGCAAGTCAGTGAATTGATGCCAGTGAGCTTTCAGTCAAATTCAAGAGGAACGAACGAGATACTTGACACATACACACGTGCATCTGTGTGAATTTTACGGAGAAAAAAAATACGGTGCCTTTTTAAAGTTAGTCAATAATTGAGACCAAGGGCCTAATCAGTCCAGATGGTGAGAACTTCCTATGCCAGCGAAGTAGTTTAGGTAAGCACCAACTCCAGTGTTTGTCGTGATAACTAAAACAAACCCATGGATTTTAAATTACATGAACCATGTAATAGACAAGCAGCCTGAACATCATGTGCCTTACACGTATTTGGCCACTGTGTTCATGTATTCTCACAGCTGACTCTTTGTAAGCATTTGCATTTAGGCAAACACGTTGAAAGGGAGCAAGACAGGTCAAAACGCCGGCCCAGCCAAATTCATACTGACAGAGCTTGTCCTGGTTGGCCTCAAAATCCGTGAGTGCATTTAAGCGCTCTTACTTTCTGTGCTTTAAGTAGTTTTATTCTTTACACTGAATTCTGCACTTGTGTCCTGCCGTCAGATTTGATGAGGCAAGCGCAGATGAATTCATCAGAAACTGATGTCAGACAAAAGCGTTCCGTTTCTGTGGAGCTACGTTGTACGCGGCATGGCTGGACGTCACAAGGAGAACGATTTTTTTGTTAATCTCAGATGGGTTTGCAAGAATCTTGCAGTCCGTATCTTTCAAAAAAGAGTCTACTACTGGAGTCCCATTTGGAATGACAGGCAGTCCTGTTCCTAGAAGAGGAACAATACTGTGATAACTGCGATTGCAAATTGACTGATTTGTGACATGTATGAGAAGTTTGTTAGCCGCTGGCAGGATAGTTGGCTGTGACCAGTATTGTTTGGATTTGCTTTTCTTGAGCTCTAAAACTAACAAATTAAATGAAAATACTTTAATGTGTACAGTACGTATGTGTTTGTAATAATGTCAGTCTGGAAGCTTTAAATTGTTTTGGTGGTTTATTCTAACCCTAAACAGTTTACAGGCTTTTTCCAAAGGATGCATTACTTTTCCCTTTCAGAAAGGTAGGTCTTTCTAGTGATTGCAGAGGATGAATTAAATACTTTCTAGAAGAGTGGCATTTATTTCTTGGTTGTGCAATCATTTTGTGTTATTCTTTTGAAAAAGATTAGTCATAGTTAGATCTTTTTGGATGACCAGGATGCTAGCGGTAGGATAAGAGTATCTGATTTTAATAGGAGCAACACTCTCTGCAGCCTTGTGTGAAATAGAGACATTTAACACAACACAAACCATGTTCTTCTTTTTATGCATAACTTGCCACTAAATATTGTAATAAAGAAACCTATAATAATGATTACTCAGCCTTTGGAAAAGACTGTACAACACTTCATTTTTATCGTGCTTAGATTTGTCTGAGTCATTCAGTTATCAGAAACTGTCAGGGTGCATCTTGTTGAAAACATTTTTAGGAAAACGTGTCGACTACTAGAGTTTCGCTTGTAAGACCTTATTTTAAAAGTGAAACGATTGTAGACGGACTGCGTGCATGGTTGTTGCCTTCACTTAGCTGGAACAACAGCGAATGCGTCTGTCATTTACACCTCTCTCGTCACCTACACCCTCCGTCATACACAGACACGCGCTATTACTAGGTTCTTACGAACTGACGACACTGCTGGCGTTTCAGGCGCACGCACTGAGGTGGTCTATATCTGCCACGAAAGAAGACTCTTAGTGCTTGAAGCGAAATCCTATATAAACATTGTTAGTGGCTTTAAGCAAGGGTATGGCCTTGGTTTTGCCCACGGCGCTGGAAATGTCTTGAATTCAGACCGTGTTTTTTCTGAAGTAACACATCAGCAAAGTATTGGGCAGTAATTTATTTGGCACAGACGATCATAATTTTGTGTTCTGTGCAATCTGAGACAGAAATGTCGCTATTCTCTCCCTGCACTACTTCAGTGGCTAACCCCAGACTGTTGCTGGTTCTTACTGATCTCCCATTGTAGGGAGGTGTTTCTGTGGATCACAGTGTAACAGCCCCAAGCAAAAGGGTAAATTTATAGAGAATTGTTCTCTGGGTGTGGAATTGCACAGGCATATCTTTCAGCCTTTGCATAACTGACCGGAAGCCCTCCTGTGTCTGGAATTTCCCAAAGGGAAAATGTTTTAACCATCCATTTAAAATTGAAATGTAACTGTTGTTTCAACATGTTGGTAATTTCATCAATAGGGAAAGAAAAGCAAGATCTTTGGTCAGAGTCTTTGGCAGCCATTTCGAAAACAAGAAAATAATTATCTCTCAAGAGGTAACGCTCTCTTGGTGCTCGCAATCTCAACATAAACATCTCCTGGTCATTTTGCACAGCTAACAGTTTCTGAAGAGTTTCCTACGTTGGCTGAAGGAAAAAAAGATATAAATTTCTGCATTTAAGCTTCCTTTCAGCAAATCAGATTTGCTTCTCCTGATAAAACTACCTGATCTGACATACTGAGCAAAGTTAAGGATCTCTCAATATGCCAGGAAGTCTGGGTGCTAAATAGCCAGTAAGATAGAGTTTTATTGCTTCGCTGGTAATATTCGGGGCTATTATGTGTCCTTTCCTGCTGAAGCATTATGAGAGACAGAACTAATGCCTACATAAATGCAAATGCGTTTTGCAGTTTTAATCGCATACCTCACAATATCCGATTGCGGAAGAACACAGATATTTTCATCAAGTTGAAAGGCAAAAAAACCACCGAACTGGAAGATTTCTTTTCACTTGCAGCATTTAGACATTGCTTGACAGTATCATACTCCTAATGTCTCTATCACCCACAGTAGTTCAGTGTGAATGGGAAAGATAAGGTTGACTGCAAGATTTTAAAATGTAAGTTATGCGCAAAATTATGTTGGTTTCATTCCTGGGTTCTGGTGATACAGTGAAAAAAATTGCCACAATTTAGTTGTATAGATTATATTTCTTAGCATTCTACTGCCATATATGTGAAGGTGTGGTAGATAAGAAGAGAGGCCAATCTGCCATACTGTCAGGAACAAGGCACTGCAAGCAAGGGGCTTTGAGTTCGTGCTTTGATACTAACTTGCTTTTGTGTTCTGGAGCAAGATATGTAGCAGCTCTGCAGTTTTTCCAATTCTGACTTGCTCACAGTAAAACTCCTATGTAATGAAAGATATTTCTTTTTATATAATTTGATGAAGAAGTCCCTATTTGACTAATAGATGATCCAAGTGTATCAGTACTTGTATCTGACTAAATGAAAAAAAATAATGGGATGTTATTAGTGACTTTACCTTTCTGGAAGGTGTTGCTTCCATCAATGAAAAAGGGAGAAGGATGAGGGAGTGGGCAGCTTGAACTGTGACAAATAACATGAATTATCATTCTTAGCTGCATGTCTGCAAAAAAGGAGACTGGATCCTTGCTAACAAGGTAAACAAAATGTATTTCAAGTGTTGTATTTTGAATCCATGATATTGTTGTCCCCAATGTGAGACTAATTTCCTGGAAATAGTCACGGAAACAGGACCTGGCAGCGACCAGCTGATAGTCACTTCTCAAATCTGAAAGTCTAAATGGCTTCAAATTATACTGTGGTCTTTATGAGCTTTATTCAGAAAGTTACAATGAGGAAAAACAGCAGGCGTGTTTCATCGATAGCAAATCCCTGTTCATGTCAGCGGCAACGGAGCGATATATATAATAAAAAGCGACATCAGGAAACTAAGTGGCCATGTGACACGTTATTACTAAGAGCCTAAAGAGGCCAAACGGAAAGTTTGAAATCTGTCATTCTGTAGGGCAGAACGCAAGGAGGACAAGAAACATGTTGAAGTGGAAGAAAGTGGAGGACAGAATGTAGTGATAGGAAATTTGAAGAAAAGAAAAATCGCAATTTGTTGCGTGATCAGAAACACTGGCTGGAATTACCTTAGATACCTTACGCTTGATATACTGAGGTCCAAATTTTAGATGCAGCGTTTCCCCTAATCTGGTTCTGAAAGATGTGCTCGGAATCTAACTGTACATTTTAGGTACCTGACTTCCAGTTTGAGAAGGTATGTAGAGAAACCAGATCGCTCTAGCTTTACTGCTGTAGCAGTAGTATTTGTAACCAAGGATGTTTACGTAGGCTTATTTTCCATACTCACTCCTGCTTTCTCACATGTAATGAATCTGCATATCTATGTATATGTTCTTGTGTTTAATTTAGAAATCTGTTTCATTTTTCCAATATTTCAGTAATTTGTTTAACTCATTCTTTTTTCCCCTTTCTTTTCCTTTTTGATTTTAAATCATCTATTCTATTTCAGATGCTCTTCTCCATGTCTTGATCATGACAACAGCAGGTGAACTTCTGCATAATTTCTTTCTTTAATACATTGCACTTCTCCCCCACCCTATTTGTCCTCCTCTCTCACCTCACTTCAGGATGCTTTAGTGTTTTAATAGTGCACGTTAGCCAAGAGAAAAAAAAAAACCTACTCTGACTAGCAGTAATAGTTGCACATGGCCCTGTTTCTCTTCTTATACAGTAAGTGTCCACTTCCTCCCATCTTCTGTGTCCTCTATAAGAAAAGAATACTGAACACGTAGTAAGTCCACGGCAAAAAATCTTAACAAAGCTCCTTATACCTTCCTAGATTTAATTAACAATACATTTTCTCTGTTGGTGGCATGGTTTAATAACATTAAAAGGAAGGGAAAAAGCCCCTCACAAATAATCCAGCACAAAGCTCTGTAGATAGGTTTAGTTTCAAATGTTATATGACACAATGGGCCCTTTCTCTCACTTGACTACATAAAGAATATTGCTGAGCCACTCCCTAGGCCATATTTTCCAAACTGTGCCACCATGTTGGAACTCCTAGAATAACAGCATATGCCCGGTATATTTAATTTTTCATGCCACATGCATTTTGGGTTTGTTTTTTTTTTTGGTGTGACCTCTGTTCATCAGTGGTTGAATGACTGGCACGTTGCATCCTGCACAGAGCACCTGCTGAGGTATCTACCCGAATGAGATTATCTTCACTTGGCAAACCGAGTGTTTATTGGCCCAGTACCTCTTCCTCTCCTTTAAAGTAACTGTAGAAAGGTGAAAATCTTCTGAAATGTCCAGCTGTGCACAGTTATAAATTGGCTGAATAAAACCCCAAACTACAAACCCATCTTTTTAGCTCACGTCACTCAACCTCTCTGTAGTTGATGAAGGCAGCGAAGAGGGTGTTACCATAAGTTAGTTAGTGGTTTCCTATGTAGGATCATGTTTTTTGTCCTCCTGGAATGTGTCTTTTGCCTTGTTTACGTCTGGCATAGTTGCAGCCTGATGGAAAGCGCGCTGAGGTAGTTGAATGACTTGCTGTTGACTTCAGCGGGAGCTGGATCAAAGCCTTTTTTCCTAATTTCAGACTCTATCAGTTTTCCTTCTCCAGCTGAACACTTTACAATGGCTGAAGCACCCCGATTGTTTGTTTCTGCTTCTTCACACTGCGAC
The DNA here is from genome assembly GCA_013400535.1 of Scopus umbretta. Lineage (NCBI taxonomy): Eukaryota > Metazoa > Chordata > Aves > Pelecaniformes > Scopidae > Scopus > Scopus umbretta. Next base: position 14,351 of record VZTL01037826.1, on the reverse strand, counting down.
TAACACTGAATGCTGCTATCTCCTTGTTTCCCAGTTTCTTTTAAAAATTAAGATGACGTATGCAGAAAAGTTCTTAAATGTGTCTACAAGGGATGTGCTCTAGTTTGAGCTTTTTACTGTTTCCTGCTACCTGACGAGAGCATGCGTGCCTGCCTAGCTAGTCTGAAAGAACTATCAGACCTGACCGTATGAAAGTGGTGGTGGATTGATTTTGCCTACTCCGGTTTTGTGTGTTTCAAAGAACTGTTGCCTGTTCTAGAAAGACACTTCACGATGCTAGGTTTGCATGGCTCTTCAAATGATTCTGCAGAGCGAGAAGCGCGTTTGAGTGCCAACATGCTTGCATTTGCAGCCACCTGAAACTGCGACTCTCTCTGCCAAGCCATTTACATAACAGTGATTCTTCACAAATCACACAATAAGTATCTTCTTTCACCCCCCAGCGCTGACACATCCATTTTGAATTTTATTCGTTCACGCTGCTGTTATCTTTCAAATGAGCATAGGTGTAGAATAAAACCAAGTTAATTCCGTATGAATAAAAGCAGCAAAGGGAATGACTCGGGCTTAGAGCTGGAATACGAACATTTCATGAAAACGCACCACAACTTTTTGTCCTCGTAAGGTGGATAACTCCAACGCATGCATCTTGTCTGTGCCTTGTTCAAGTTGGAGCCATTAGAAAACCCGTTGCTGTTTTTGCTCTGCTCTCTGTAGAAGGCATGGAAACGGCCTGAAAGATTAAGGGGCCTTTTATCTGTGTCCTCAACCAGAAAGATGCTGTAGCCAATGTTATTTGGTATAGTTACCTTTCAAATGGCAAGTAGTAAGTTTTTAATTGCTCTAAAATTAAAGAGAATCAAGTAGCCTCTCTAATTTATGAGGGAGCACTGCTAAATTAGAGGAGAATGGGTGATGTTTGATCTAACTGCTAACCATGTGTTTAACAGAAGCATGTGTAGACCCCCCTGCACTCTATAACTTATTCCTAGAAAATAATTCCTTTTGTTTGTTATTTTTTCTTTAAAAAAACCAAAGACCCCGATTTCCCCCTCATTCTCTTTAAAAGAAAGAAGGCAATGATTTCCCAAAACGTAAATTGTTTCATCGAGTTGGCTATTAGATCGGACTACCACCTTGCTAAATCTCAGGAAAGCTCCGTAGCGGTCCAGTCTGCGTGTCCGTCAGGGTCAGATGTTTGTGTCATGCATCATTTCTAACTGAACCTTTCAAACTGGCAGAAAATGAAACAACTCAAAGTCTGTCTTAGTACTGAGGATGATCGTCTCCTTGTTGCCCTCGTCACCCTTGACATAGAAATTCTGACTTTGCTGCTTTAACCCGTAATCTGCTTTGATTTTGAATCGTCACTTAATTGAAATTGAAGTTCTTGCCATGGGTTGCCGAGGCAAACGGAAGTCAGTGCTAAAGAAGGATGTTTCCCCCTATATATGGTTATTAGAGGAAGTGCATTTCAAACATGCTCTGAAATAGAATTTTGCTGGTGGAAAGTACATGTAATTTTGACGCATGGCTTGATCAGTCGGTTCACGTATTTTGGCCACCTTTGGTTTAAACGGCTCACAAGAACGTTTTCCTATTTGTCGTCTGTCCAGAAGTTTTCTCCTATTTATATTTTTTTTCTCTCTCCTCAGTTTTATCTCATTTCTTCTAACCATAGTTAGTCCCTGCTAAGGCTCTCCTTCCTCTCTGATGCCAGTTTTAACTCCTTCTGAAAACTGTAGCTATTATACCTACATGGAGTTCCTGTAAGTTATTTCGGTTTCCTTTAAATTTTCCTTAATTTTTAGCCTTATAATAAATTATCATAGAAGCATGTAAGGAACAGTTATCAGCCTAATTTTTTTAGGGTGCCTCCTTTCTTCTCCTCTTCTAGTGATAACCTGTAAGAGCTTTCTGATTCCCTTTAATCCCTTTTATTAACATTTCCGCCCCCCCCCCCAGTGATGTTAGGGTTATTCATATGCTAGTATTATGTATTATTTTCTTTTTGAGCATGGGAATTGATAATGAAAAGGTCCCACTTCCCAGAGCGATGGCTTAATCTGCCAATTATTCCTGCCAGTTTTGTTTGGTCGTTTGAGTTCAAACTCTTCCTATCTTGGTCTTGTCACTTAACAACATCTGAGAAAAGAAGCCTTAGGGAGAGGAAAAATAATGTGCGTGGGCATCAAAATAATTAATTTGCATTTTACATTTCCTTTATATTAGTCATACAATTTTTTCACTTTCCTAAATGCACATTTCAGAAAGCATGTTTTATGTCACGCATTAGTTTTGTATGAATTATTTCTATAGTGATATACACAGTCTTGTCAAAAGGGCAAAGCTTTCCCAGTCCTGGAACAGTAATGTCGCCATCCAGGTGCCCTATTATGTAGCAAACAGGCAGAAAAAGAGGCTGCTATGAATCAGAAAATGCTTTTTTATGAATTATTTGCTTGACACTCTTGCGTATCCAAAATTATGTGAAATGTGCTGATTTAAAAAAAAAAGAGAAGAAAAGAAATTGGATTAAATAAGCAGGTGAAAAAAAGGAACATGACAAAAGGTTGGGAAGTAAACAGGGTGGTAGGATGAAAACGAATGTATTCTTACATTCTGTGTCAGCTCTCCAAATCCTGCATCAGCGTACTATCCTTTCACACTCTAATGCCACGGCTGTGGAGCTGAGAAACTTTCCCCTTTGGTTCCTTTCTTTTTGTGCTATATTCCATGCTAGTTCTCCAAAATCTGTTTTCTGGAATTTTCATAGTAGTATCTGGCTGGTTTTGTGAACCGCCTCCTCCGTATTTAGCATGATAACCGACACTAATCTTTCTGTGCTGTCCTGGCACTACTCCGCGTTTGCCTGAATTTGCTGTCCAGCAGTTGCAGGGTGCTTGCAGTCTCTTGGGTGCTTTCAGACTCAGGCAGAAGTCACAGAGCCCTTCAGCAGTCTCCCACTTCATCGGGGGGGCTGTTGCAGCGGTACGGCACGGATCTGGTTTTTGGTGTATACTGCGATGAACGCTCCTGTTTGCCAGATTGTGTCTCGTTATTTAGTAAATACGTTAGATCTTTATGAGAGAAGCAGCTGTTTTTACAGTGAATAATAATAATAATATCCTACTGTTCTTATCCTAACCATCGCTACCCTTGTGTCCGCCTTCCGATGACACCTATCTTTGCCTAGTTTTCACTTTTTGCAGCACTAGCTGCTTTCAGCAACAGATAACTGATAGACCTTGTGACGGATTCGCCGACAGACCTTTCTCTGACCCACCAGGCACGTTCAGGACACTTAGACTGAAAGAAAAGAGTTGCAACTTCACGGCCTGAACACACACAGCGATCCCTTTGCATCTCGAGTACTTACTAGAGGCCAATGCCACCCTCCATTTTTAACTGATCTGTATTAGATCCCAAATTTTGCAGGTGTGGGAAGAGAGGGCTACACCTGTGTGTGGAGGTGAGATACCAGCTTGTTACAGATGGTCAAAATCAAAGACTACTCCTGCTTCTTCAGCTTTTATATTGGTTCCACACCATAAGCTAGATACCTTAGTTGTGTAACACGTGCTTTATGAGAAGGCACTACTATTTCAGCACTCTGCTTATCTGTTAGTTAGTCTGAAAGGAATTGCTACAGGGAGAAGAGCACTGTATTAAAAGCCACAGAACCCATTATTGTGGTCAGAAGTGAGATTACTTGCTTTGGACCCTTACCTTTTGTGCTGCATGTATTCTTCTAGCAGTTCACAGTGGTTTTGGCATTGCTGAGACACATGGGGAGATAAGCTAAGGAGGGCATAAGACAGACAGATGACCTAGCACGGATATTTCAGTGAAGGACAGCGCAAGAAGGTGATCCTGTTGTTAAGTATTATGTCAATAATGAAAATAACTGAATCCTAAAAAGTGTATTCCTGACAGGTTACGCAATGAAAAATGTGAATGCTAATTTAATTTGGTAAGCGCACTCATTAGCTTCTGGTAATCATGGGGGTAGTATTTCTGGTGCTCGTAGTATGAACATGAAAATGTGAAACTCTTCTTCCAGCCCTCAGTGTTCTTAACTACCTCTAACGCACCCACTATAATAGAGACTTGGACCGACTCTCTGAAACATAGTTCAGAACCACCTTGATAACACTACTTCGTACAGCTAAAGGAAAATTGCAATGCAAGCCACAGGGCGTTATTGCAACAACTGAGCATTTAGTTTCGCTTAAGCTCTTCTTTCGTCTGTGCTTTAAAATGTATAAAGAATGTATTTTATGAAGGAAGCTCCCATTTTTCTAAATTAACCCCCAGAGAATCAAAGCTGTAAAATGTTTTCATTTTCTTTTTTTCCCCCCTGTTAAAACCACAGAAACACCAACCTCTAAGGAATGAGATAATGGTTGTACTACCCAGACTTTTACACTAAACAAAACCTAGAGGTATATGAATGGCAGTAGAATAGGAGACTGCATGTGTGAGAAAGACTGGCATCCGTGGTGCATGGAGTGCTTCTGACCGGCGCTTGTGGCTCCTTTCCATCATCCATTTTTCTGACTTGCACGGTGTGTTGAGTGTTGTGTTCTTACAGCATGTGGAGTTCCTTGTAGCTGTGTGGACAATGAATGGACGCGATGTTTGTTGCACAGAACGGTCAAGGGGACAGTGGAACAATACCTGTATTTGTTACTCATGTTATAAGGGCTTTTCTCTATTGCAGGTCCTTCAGTAGCGTTTCTGCGACTCCCCATGTGATGATTCTATTTTAGTGGCTAGAAGTAGGCTTGATACCGTTCTGTCTCATCTACTCTTATTTTCACTTCCAGCAACCTGACATTCCCATCCCACATCAGGCATGATCCTAAGTCATAAACCAGTAAAAAAAATGGAAGTGGTTCTACACCTTTCCCAAGAATGTCCCCAGTCTTTGTAACAAATCTGTCAAAATCTGCCTGTTGTTTATGGAACTATAGAAAGTTCAGCGTAAAAAAAATTCCATGAAATGTTTTTCTCCCTTTTAAAGAAAAAGAAATAAATAAGATAATTTACCTTATGCAAGAAGAGAGCTCTCTGTAGATGGCTTTCTGCAGTTTTCCACTGGGACATTGTATTGCTGTGCAAAGTAACACAGAAAAACAAGAATCCATAAATAAACCTCTTCTACAGTGACTGTAGCTATTGTCATCTCACCAAAATCCAAAATTTGTCTTCAAACAGTGATGGGCTTTTTATATAAATAGGTGCTAGCTCCATTGATGTATTACAGATTGTATCCGCACACTCCAGAAAGAAATTTGAATTTTTTTTGATCCGAAGCCATTTTTGGTAGAAATTACAGTTCATCACGTAACTAGAAAATTCCGTAGATAACCTAAAAAAAAAACAAAAACAAAAACAAAACCCAACAACCCCTCCTAATCAGAATTGGCTTTATATTCTTGAGTCAAAAATAATTTTCTTCTTTGCTTGTAAAGTATTGAAAGAGTGCCAGCTTTACAACAGAGATGCTTGCAGGTGCAGAGTAGTGATATTTGCACTTGACTTTGTCTCGAATAGGTACAGACGCACGTGCTCACATTTATTAGTGACTGCTGGTATTTGCAGCAGCGCTGTAAAACAAGACCTTCTGTGAAGAACTCTTAGGTAGCAGTTGTCAGTTTAATTAATAAATGATCTTAGCATGATTTGGTGCTTCACATGGGAGAAAGGCTTTTTCTGATTGTACATCTTGAGAAAGAGCTATACTTACATACGTAGTTTGTAACACATGTGGAGCATAACCAAAGGAATTCCCGTTATGTTTGGTGTCTAATTTTTTTACCCTGATTTTTCAGCTTCCTAGTTAGTTTCATGGTGGACGCTCGTGGGGGCGCCATGCGAGGCTGCAGACACAACGGACTACGAATCATCATCCCGCCGCGGAAATGCACGGCTCCAACACGAGTGACTTGCCGGTTGGTGAAGCGCCACAGACTGGCCACCATGCCTCCCATGGTGGAAGGCGAAGGTCTGGCCAGCCGCCTGATTGAAGTTGGACCTTCCGGTGCTCAGTTTCTTGGGTAAGGGGTGCCATATGGCCTAAAGGAAAATGTTCAGTCTCTTTTCTTCTCTTTGCAAGTTGCACTGAAATGGTTCCTTTTCCAAGACTTGAACAGAAAAAGATGCTTGTAACATATGGTAACAGACTGGCCGTGTGAAATACAGATCGGTTGTTAGTTAACAATTCACAAAGCTTTGACGCCTTTTCCTTTGCAAATGGGTATTTTAACCACTAGCGCCAAGGTTAATGTGCTTCCCTGGATACAGTTATTACTCAGTGTTGTGATATCATAGTGGGAAAAGGCCCCTCTGCAGCCCGAAAAGGCAGTTCGTACTCTATTTAAATAATCTACGTACAGGGCATGAATAGCACAGCACTGATCTAAAGCCCAAATGTAAAGCCTGCTACATACACAACGCAAGTTTCAGCGGCTTATTTTGGAGACTTTGTGTTGTGGTACCGATAATTTGGACTATCAGGGAAGCACAGTGCCTTTGATGTTTCTGGGGTTGAAATTGCTAAATTAAGCAATAGGACAGCCTTGGAATTTTTTGGCCATTTCTTTTGTCCTATGCTGCAAAACCCATAGAAAGATCAGATGTGTGTCTGCTGCTGAGCTTGTTTTAGCCATTTTCGGCTGAAAGCAGCAGTTATCCACACTTTTTTTTATTTCTTTTACCGACTGTTCTCCCTATCAACTGTGGCATCCAAAAGTGGATGATTGAAGGAACCCCTTCTATTGCAATAAATAGCTTCATTCAGAAATGGTAAGAAAAGTGACTTTGTAAACAGCAACAGTTTAAATCCATTTCCAAACAAATCAGTTGCTTGAAAATCCTGCTATAGCAGGCAGTCATCAGAGCCACGATCTTTGTTAGTGCTTTTTCGAAAAGATTGAGCTTAGCGAGAGGGGGAAGTTGATGGGTAGTTTTTAACTGCCTACTGCTTTTTTATGGAGCGTGAAAGGAGAACGTGCCCAAGCCATGTTTTGGCTCCTTCACTGTTGCTCTAATCTGGTAAAAAAAGCAAGAGAGGTTCTGAAACACTGCGAATGTGATGCTAGGAGCAAGCCAACCATTCCTTTTGACAGGCAGGATACATATTAAAATCACAAGTAACAGCAAACAAGCTGGCTATTCAGATGCTTTGTACCACTTATTCTTTACACATCTTGGTCACCTTTAAAAAAGAGAAGCAGAAAGAAATCTAAAGAGCAGAAGAGATATTGTGCCGTCACATTCAGTCTTCCCATTATCATTGTCACACACAAATTGACCTTAAGTATGTCTCACATTTTCTTTTTAATGGTTTCTCTATCTAAATAGAATGTCTCACCTGAAAGACCAGGGTATAGCACAGTTTTATTCATTCTCAGATCTTTGTGCCCTTCCTGCAAGCATTTTTCTAGGGGTTGTAACTGGCAGTGAAATCGGAAAACTCCTGTGCTCCTTGCAGAGATGCATTCTAAGGTCCAAATCCTGCTCCCATGGAGTTCGCTGCCAAAACCCCCATTGTCTTCCCCTAAGCAAGAAAAGATCCCGAATTAAGGAAACTAATTTTGCTGATTTTGATCACCAAATTGTCATCGCTAGGACGGAACCTTATTCAGTGTACAGCCTAATTCCACTCTGTGGACCAGACAGTGGCACTGGCGTTCTGGCACAAAAAATACATAAAGTTTATTTATGTTCTTTCTTTCACTGCTGCTTTGGATGTACTCAGTAAACTTCATCTGCCTACGGCTCCTCCCCCACTTAATGAGGGAGAAAGCTTGGTCAGCCGAATCCTTCAGCTGGGGCCTCCTGGGACCAAATTCCTTGGGTAGGAGAGACTTGAAACAAATTGATGGATGCTGACCTCCCCATTCTTCTCCTCCTTCTGCAATATGATTTTTTTATGTCATTATGCCCATGATATTGTCCCTTTCTATCATTTGAAATTTTGTATACCTAACCCTTAGTGGACCATTTTTCAACCCCTGTGGTATGTGGTTTTGTTTTGGTGGTATGTTTGTATCTTTTTTCTTAAAGTACTGTGGCCTTCATTTTTGTTTTGGCATGAAATCTTCCTAGTTATGTGCTTGATGTCTGTAGCAAAGCAACCTGGATTGGGACCAAAAAAAAAAAAGGAATCTACTGTAAATTTTAAGATGGTTTTTGTATCAAGGACTGATTAATCAATAAGTTACATGTTGGATACCACCAGTGTAAGAGAACACGTGACATTTACTATGTACATGGTAACCTGTGTGAGTCCTCTAATTAGAGAAGTGTATATACAAATATATTTGTATTTTCTCTCTTATTTCGAAGAGTACATATGTATATATAAATACAGATATATTATATGTACACATATGTGTTGTATATGTGTGTGTATATATATATGGATGCATACACTGATACGTATGTTGACATCTGCTTGTAAGGCGACAAGGCAAATTCTTATCTCCTATACTGAAATAGAAACCCAGATGATCTCCTCAGACCTCCTTTATTTCTCCCAGAGTGTAAATCAGAACTAAATTCATTGGAATATGTAGAACTACAGTGAAGTAAGATTGGCACAGGACACAATTGCCCACTGATTGCAATGAAATTATTCTGATTTGCACTAGTATAAGTGAGATCAGAATTTGTCCCACTATTCATATACGTTACAGTAGATTCTCTTTGAAATGAAGTTGCACAGGTTAACCCAGACAGTAGTGACAACTAAAATGAGCATGATTTTTTTATGAATTTGCAAAACAATTACCAAATTTCTAGCTAAGCACCACTATCTTAATAAATATCATTCACACTGTGGAAAGAGGTGAATGCACTTTTCAATCTGTCCTTCGGCATTTACTGGGTCCCTGTAAAAATCTGTGTTAGTGACCTACTAGTTTAGGATTATGCCAAAGTGTTCCAGCGAAATAGGTAGAATTCCAGGTCACTTTGTAGCAGACTGAATAGAGTTCCTGTTAATCCTGTTTCTTCCTCTCTCCCGTGTGCATTTAATGCGCTGTGTTGCTGTGCCAGGCCTGTGATTGTGGAGATTCCCCATTTTGCTGCTCTGCGTGGGAAAGAGAGAGAGCTGGTGATCCTGCGCAGTGAAAACGGGGACAGCTGGAAGGAGCATTTCTGTGAATACACTGAGGATGAGCTGAATGAAATCTTGAATGGGATGGATGAAGGTATCCAAGCTGACATGTTTTTTCCTGCTCCCCCGTTACTTCTGTAACGGGGGGTGACAGCTTTTTACCGTTCATTCTGTTTAGCACCTCATGTTTGGTCCACCCTAGAATTTCTGACTCTGCATTCTCCAGACACTTCATTTCAGTCACACCGGAGCATAATCACGTTCTCGGTACAGGAGCCGGCTTGTGCCTCCTCCCCTTGCGCGGTCTGCTGAAGTAGTGGGGCAAAACAAAATCTACCATCACCAAGTTGAGAGTAGATGCTAGACTTATGTTTTCTACTGCTTCTTTTCATAGTGGTAAACGAAAAGCTTCCATAGCAAACATCTTTCCAAAACAAGGCAATTATCATACTCATCCTTTGCAAGCAGCTACGTGTGTGGGAGGAAATGTCAGTCATGGGTACTCTTGCTTTCTGAGAGAACAGAGTGGCCTTGGGCTGTCTAGGATCTGCAGAATTTGTTATTAATTTTGATGGCTGGGGGGTTTTTTGTTCGTTTTTGGTTTTGTTTTTTTGAAAGTAAACAAGCCAACTCACATACTTAAAGCTGAACTCGTACTTTGATAGTTTTTTGATTTGGAGTTTAGTTTCCTTGATGCTACTCCAGGCCATAGTGTAAACATGTGAAGTAGAAAGGGTCTCGGGCCAATCCCTTTGCTTGTCTGCCTGCTGATTTTGGGGATGTTCTCAACATGTTCTGACTTGGCTGTCTTAAGCTCCCTTCAGGTAGTTGTTCAGTCTGTCTGTCTATTGCTTTCTTGATTTCTCTGTTTTACCTGAACTTAAAATACGAGGGTATGTTTCCTTTTCCCCTTTGATTTCTAGCCAAAGTACTTTTGTAAGTGGCAGTTAAACTGTGAAATGCGTGAATGCATTCGAGTTCGCTGTATCGTTTCTATGAAATTCTTGTCTTCTGACCATCTTCTCTTTTGGCCTCAGTACTCGACACTCCAGAGGAGCTTGAGAAGAAACGTATCTGCCGCATCATCACCCGAGATTTCCCTCAGTACTTCGCAGTGGTATCCCGGATCAAACAGGACAGCAACCTTATCGGACCTGAGGGAGGTGTGCTGAGCAGCACCGTTGTGCCACAAGTGCAGGCAGTCTTCCCAGAAGGGGCTCTAACCAAACGAATTCGTGTTGGCCTCCAGGTACAATGAAACAATTACAAGGCTTATCTTTTTTGTTGTTTTTCTTCTTTTCTTTTAGCATAAAATCACCTTCTTTGAATGGAGAACCAGCATATTCAGCTTACCATGTTGTATGTTGTTGTCTAGCATGCTCCTAGTAAAAATAATTTCTAAAAAAATCCATGCAAAAGCCAAAGCAAACTGTAAAGCTGTGGGTATTCCCATTAATTCAGACTCCTGTCTGTTAACTGTCTAAATGATCGTGGGAAAAGCACCTAATTTTGGTGATGATGATGATGATATTAGTGTAGGTCATAGAACAATTTCTTAAATACTTTTTATGAAAGGCATCAGAGAAGTACAAAGTGCTGTAGTAACTAGGCCAAATGTATAGATTCTCAGCATGAAGTAAACCAGCCTAACAGTTCACAACTGAAAGATGGGGAAGTCTTTCCCCGGAGCCCTTCTCCTGCTGCATGCATCCACAACTTACCTTGGCCAAGAGACTGTGCTTGTTGACATCCCCTGTGAATAACCAAGTAGCTTACTAAAATAGCTCAGAGCTTGTTCTAAGAAGGGAAAAAAAAAAACAAACATGTCAAAGGAATCATTTGCTACTGGTTAAGTGAATTAAATTAATGCTATAAAAACAAGCACCAAGAAGGACAATAGGAAGATGCAGAAGGCGTGGCAAGTTGAAAAAGGGAGGTCTCCCCTTCTCACTCGCAGCAAGTTCTTCTGGCTGCAGATTTTCATGGGAAATTGTGCCATTTAGTGTAACAACTTAAGGGTTCCATGGCAATATACAGACCCAGTTCTTCACATACTCATGAAACTGCTTTCAAGCAACTATTCTGTTACTGTCTTTTGCTTTGGAAAGGCTCAACCTATGCATACTGAACTGATAAAGAAGATTTTAGGCAACAAGGCTACCTTCAGTCCTATAGTCACACTGGAGCCTAGGAGGAGGAAGTTCCATAAACCCATCACGATGACAATTCCCGTCCCCAAGGCCTCCAGTGATGGGATCATGAACGGTTATGGAGGCGACACACCCACTTTAAGGCTACTATGCAGCATAACAGGTAGGATGCAAATACTAGAGCTTTTTATGTGCATCTTGAAATTGTCAGTCATCGTGGGCTGAATATGTTAAACTGATTATACACATGGAAAGCTTGGTGAAAACCTGACTGGGATGAGAGGCTGTGAAAATAAACTACTTTCCAAACAATTATTTCATAGCAGAAATAACATTTGGTGTTTGGACTAACAAGAGATGTGTAATATAATCATAGACTTTGGGTTTGGGTTTTTTTGTCTTTTCCTTAGAGCTTGTTTGTTGAGAACCAACATACCTCTGCCTAGTAGAGCGCGTGCAGTACAGACATAATGTGGCAGTATGCTTCAGAGGAAAATATCGGAGTTAGACACTTTATACTTGCTATTGCTCCAAAGTGATCAGCGTCTTGTTCAGTCACAGTTAAGAGGCAGAAATGAGCTGCATGCATTTATTCTCTTCAGAAGTTAGCATCTTTCTTAGTTTTCAAGCTGATTTGAAATACCAACCCAACGTAAGAGGCGTTACGCACTGAGATGTGCCAATGAGTCATTCCGGAGAACAGGTGCTTTTACAATTTCTTGATACAAAGGTGTTAGGTAGCTGCTGAAATACCAGAAGCAACATCTGGTCAACAAAGAAGCATCTGCATTTCCGAGAGAGTGAAACAATGTTTATTATTCTCCATTTGAGAAGAATGGCTTCCTCTATAAAGAGGAATTTGAGTAAGTTTCTTGGAGGGACAGGAAATCTGCAAGGATTCTTCAGAAAACTTTAAAAGAGCAATCTGTTCCAAGCGTGCTTCACCAGAAGGAGAAAGGAGGTATTTTCTGAAAACTAGTATTCCTTTACAGACACAACGTGATTTAAATTTTGCATGAAGACTGTGCTACATGGTCAAATGGACATCAGCCATGTCAGCTGTATATGAGAGGAGGGACAGACACACATTCTGATTTAGCCCTGCTTACGCCTAGTTTTTTCCTTAGTTCTTCATATGGGTTTTATAAATAGTTGTAACTGCTGTTAGAAATAAGCACTTCTGTTTTCTGTAAGGTCAGTGTGATTTTAAGGTAACTGGAAACCAGCTGGACATTCTTCACCGAAAGGTGAGGCAGGCACATAGATGGAAGAACTTGAAAACACGCTGCAGGGTGACAGATTGCATCCATGTTTTCAGCTGCATGGGCCAAATAGGAAGCTGGCAATGTCTGTGACAGAGAGGGCTGAAACACTTTACAGACTGATAGGAATCCAGAAGGCTGTCTGTTGTACGGCATGATACGGAGGTGCACATTTCAGCTGCGAGGTCTTACGGGGAGCTTGTCAGACACCGATTATTTCATAGGTTTTCAAAGCAATAAGCAAAAGAAATTTCTTAATTATGTACACACTGGACCTGAGTCTTTGAGATATTTGAAAAAGGAGGAGATGACAGAAATCGTAAGTTGCAGTTGTCACTGTTAGTAACAGAATTATTGTTTCCCCGAGTGTAACAGAGGTTTAACTGCGCTATGTCTGGGCCAGCTTTGCCCCGCATATGTGAATAGTCAAGAACAAACACAACTACTTGCTAATAAATTACATCTCTCCCCACAAAATTCTAGCCTCTTAACATTTCTGGAGCTGTGCTACAGGACTCATCATTTGAAAAATCATTTGAGCGCTTTGTTTTCTCAGGGGAAACCCATACTATCCCACTAGCATTAGTGGAATAATGTGGACCTAAGGAGAAGGCATGTCTGTGATTATTACTGGTTCCATAGGGGTTAAAAACTCAGAAGAACATAAAATATTTCTTAGAAGCAAGAAGGCTGCAGACTTACTTGGGTTTGATTTTTTTTTCCCCCCCAATCTCTTACCGTTTCAGGAGGAACCACCCCTGCCCAATGGGAAGACATCACTGGAACAACACCGCTGACTTTTGTTAACGAATGCGTTTCCTTCACGACGAATGTGTCTGCCAGGTACCTGTAAAACAAACCATGAGTTTCACAGTGTTACTTTCAAGTATATGTCTTTTTTCAGCAAGTATTTCCTTTAAACTATTTTGCATTTATATAGTAGAAAGAACATAGATATTTTGTCTGTGCTTTGAAGCAATTGGCGAGGTGTTTTGGAAGCCCTGAGCCTCCTAGGCCAGACAGATGATGTGCGAGAGCTGTAGGCGCTACAGTCCTTACCAGCTGCGGAAAGGAATTGGTGTTCTTGTCATTTTTATCTCAGCCATTAGTCCTTTGCAGTCAGCACCTGCTGTGATCCCAGAAATGAATTAATGACATACTCATTTTTCTGAAATAGTAATCTGAGGCCAGTCTGTTCAATTTTCAGGGAGTTAGGAAAAAATGTGGTTTCATTTTGAATACCTCTTCTCTCCCAGATGCGGAAATATGCAAATTTCCATGGAAACAGAAATCCCTTATTTGGGTAGCTCATTATACATCTTACAAAAGATGTTACTTCCAGAATATCCAACAAATGAGAAATCAAGCAGAAAGGCCTGTAGGTGTACCAAACTGTGATCTGGAAGAATCTCTTCCAACCATCTGTTCTTGTGATGAGATTCAACTGCTGTCTTTCTGAAAAAATAATTTTATATTAAAAAATACATATGTGTATTGTGTATCTTGGTTTGTATACAGTCCATGATTTATATCGCAGAAATACTCAAAAAATCTCCTTCTGTGTAATAGGAGACGCACTCCATGGCTTGGAAAGCATTAAATTTAGGGAGTGTAGTCCAGCAATGAGTTAAAAAAATCTTGGGTAACTTGCCCATGAAAATCAATGACTTTCCTTCAGTGCAAACGTTCAGTGTCCAGAGCAGTTATTACTATTAGATTAGGTTTGCTATTTAATGAAATGATTGAGTCAATGTTAAAGTGAGTTCAGCTCTTGTGGTCCAAGCTACAGTAGGACTGTTGTGGTTTAACTCC
>VZTL01037824.1:10528-22070 GCA_013400535.1 Scopus umbretta | reverse complement strand
AGAAGTAAAGTGTCTTGCTTTTTTCACCTGAATGTGTGTGCAAAGTTGGTAACGAATGCAATTAATAAAAAAATATTTTCCACAATTTTCTAGTGGTAGGCCAAACCACTAATTTGCCTAGAGGCCTCTTATACAACATACCAGGTAAAGAGAAAATTGGAATGATCAGAGAAAGAAGCTGCTAGAAAAGGATTTCTACAGGTGATTAACCTAATGAGAACCAGAATTTTCATATAGACTGTCAGCTTCTTCTGGGGTTAGTACCTGAATCTCATGAGTCTGATTCTTGCAGTTCTGCTCCTCACACTTGTTTGTTTTGTTTTGTTTTGTTTTTTAATATTAGGCAGCACTTCTACTTCTTTTTTTGGCTTGGCTTACTTTATTTCAAAATGACGGTAGTATTTACTTACCTTACAGAGTTACTGTGAACCTTAATTAAGTATCTCCTTAGCAGCTTGGAGAGAGTTGGACAAAAGCTGCTGTCGAGGTAATAGTAATTTTCTGTACTGAACAGTGTCGAGCAGCATGGGGTATTTCATATCCCACCTCTTACCTGCTGCTGTGTCAGACAGTGGGATGAGTTATTAGCTTGGTAGATTAAGAGGTACATAATAAAACTGGACACATTCTCAGACTTTTTTTTTTTTAATAAATAGGAATGTGGCAAAATTCATTTGGTGAGGTTGAAACTATGCATGTATTTGGCTCTAGCTAGAAGAGTCAAGCATCATTAAAAAAAAAGAAAGTGTCCATTCAAAAAATGGCAAGAGTATTTTCCTTAGTCCTTTTCACAACTGAACTATTTTCCCTTGTAAATGCCAACCTGTTTTATTTCAACAATTTAGAAAGCATGCTTTGACATTTCAGTTTTAAACATTTTTCATTTTAACATTGTCTGTTGTGAGCATGGGTCAAAACTATCAGTTGTGTATATATATGAACTGTAAATGAATGTGTCATAGCTTTGTGAATTCAGAGCATGAGAGAGGCTTCACCCTAAAATTTATATATCCTTTGCAGCAGGTGGAAATACATAAGCTCACAAGGGGAGTTTTTGTTAGTACTCTACATGAACCCAAGATAATCAGCAGCTGGAAGGAAGCTAAAGCAGTGGTTACATGACCATGTTAATCTTCTGCAGCTCTGAAAGTGGCAAGCTCAGCCTCATCCCTGTCCCCATCCCCATTCCTGTTGCCAGTGCTGGATGTCATTGTCACCTTGTCTCTTGTGCCTCCGTCAGCATTGTGCAGCCCTGTGGTGGTCAGAGTGGGAAACAGCTCCATTTACCTCTGTTTTTCATTCACAGGTTTGGCTTTCACCTGAATCTATTACTCGGTGTGGTTTTCCATCTGGCTGGATGAAGGGAGGAGGTTGGATCAGGTGGGCAGCAGTCATGTCCTCCTTTTCAGCAAAAGTCTGGACCAGTGGTGATCTAAATGCTCAATATACCCATTGTATAAAATATATAAAGTTATAAAAGTTTCACATCAAGGACATTCAGGGACAAAGGAGGGAGTTTAATATGAGTGGGAGCCCACAGTGAGTTTAGGATATAAAATGAAGCACGTGTCTGTAAACTTCATCTGCTTGTTGTTTGGGTTTTTTTCTTTTTGCCTAAATGTGACTTATATTAAGAGTGTCTTCAAGGTGACTTATGTAAAGCAAGGTGACCTCTGGGTGTGGTAATTCATAAATAACATGCTATCCCCCTACAAGCTCTGCAAGACAACTCAGGATTTGGTAAGACAGGGTTTCTGCATAGAGGAGACTCTTCCCGAACGCTTAGCTTTGACCACAGGCATATAACACAACAGTGGAAAAAGGACATGAATGCTGAGGATCTTCAACAAATGTATAACACCTATTTAAAAAAAGAATCATTAAAATATTATTGATTAATATATGTTTTTAATAATATGTTTGTATATAACAGCTTTATAACATTATGCATTTCAAAAATTTATTTTCTTTTAAAAACAAATAATGGGTTGGAGAATACAAAAATGGCACATTTTAGATGAGTGTGGTGTTTCAGGTTTAAATCAAAATTAAACATTTCAGAAATAAGCAGTGCCATGTCAGTCCTTCCAGCTCAATTGCCGAAGTATATCGTCTTGAGGAAAACAACCAAAATTATAAGGATCCTGAGTAACCATCTGAGTTCTTTTTGCCTAAGTTATTCTCTCCTCAGGGCAGATCAGCAGTCTTTTCACAATCTTTCAAAGTCACATTGGTACTAGAGAAAAAAATAGCAAACCCCACTTTGTTTCTTGGAAAATTGTAACTGGGAGAATTTAGTGTTATTTGGGATCAGTAGCAAAGCAATGGAACAAAGTGATTGAATGCTTTGCTTGAAAACAAAAATTTAAATTCATATGTCCTTTGTCTTGAGCTTTGCAAAGCTTATTGAGTCACTGAGATTCAAACTCTTTTTTTTTTTTTTTTTCTCTTGTTAGCTGCAGGTCTTTTGATCCTGCTGTGACAGAAGAATTTGTCCTAGAGTGAGAGGCAGATGTAGAAAGAGGTAAGACAAAATTGAAGCAATATGTCATTAAGTGAATGATTTCATAAGATTTAATGGAGATGTCAAAAGAAGACAGAAAATATGGAGAAAATTAGAGTCACCGTCTAATAGTGAGACAATGAAAAATTACAAAGCATCTCTTACTAAAGTAAAACACCTTCACTTTTCTGAAAAAGAGAAATTGGGTTCCAAATGCTGAGAGCACCAAACATTCCTCTAACTAATTTAGAGGCCAACATAACTGTATTATGAAAAGTCAGTTGGACCTGTGAAAACTGAATGATTTGGAATGTTTGTAGTTTAGAATTAGATTTTCAAAGGACCTCAAGTTTGACTAAGCCTGCGGTTCACACTCCTTTTTATAGGAGAATGGCATTTTGAAGGAGGCACATACCTGGTGTCTTTAGTAGCTATGAGCTATGAGATGCTCTTTGCATGTGGTCTCTCCTCTGTAGTAAGGGGTTGTATACAGAAGCGCTTCCTGTAGGGATGCTGGGAGTCATTGTAACTCAGAGATGTGATTATGTCTTGTAAAACAAATTGCTCTGTCTGGGGTTCCTGGCTGTACTGGTGGTGAAACAGGTAACATTTAGCATAATTTGGAGAATGCAGAATATTTTCTTTTCTTCTTCCATATAGGCAGGTACTCTATATGTGGAGTAAACCAAACTCTTCTTCTATCTACTTATCAACCCACCACCACCTACCTGGTTCATGGTTTGCCACACCATCCCACAACTTTCGCAAATACCAGGCAGCAATTCAGATCACCTTCATGCAGCTGCAGTGTGCTAAAGGCAAGAAAATTGGGAATGAATACAATGTGATATCAGGATGCCCTCCTCATCCCTTCTTATTGCCTGAGCAACAATGTAAGAGTAAAGCACACTGTAGCAGCAGTAACTCAGGAAATTATTTTTATAAGACTTGAGCACATGAATAAGATTACATTCTTCATGTAATAATACTGAAGTCAGTGAGGGTATCATAGAAAACGGGTTTATGCATCAGTTTTGCAAGACTGGCTCCAGAAAGCAAAAATTTGGATAGACATGGATATTTTCAACTGGAAGGGACTAGAAACACTGGAGTAATGTGAATTAAAATAACTTCTGCCCTAGCAATCAGCTAGCCAGGTGTCACCACTAACACAGAACGGAGAACTCTCATAAAGAAATTATATCTAAGAGAGAAAGAAACTCTGAAACAAAGCTGCTGCACAGTCTTTGCAAAGAAAGGTTTTTCTGGCAGCTGCACTCTCTGATTTCATTAAGGAGTGTATAACTGATATAATAAGAATAATCTATTTGTTTGCACCTCAGAGAGGTTTAATGAATGGCACTGTGTTAATAAAGGCAAGAAAAGTAAGCCACCAAACCCCAAGCTGCTGCAGCAGTTGTCTCCTGCACAGCTCCTGGTGGAGCTGCAGCCTGCCATGAGCAGTGGGGAGCCCCAGGAAGAGGATTCTATTAGTGAGCGTGAAGTCAGGCTTCACATAACAAAATTGCTCTCTTTTCATCCAATTATAGTCAGTAAAATCATCAGGGCCATGGATGTTTAAAGACAGAGCCGGTATTTTGACTTGTTCAGGGAGAAAATTATTCTTGACTTACACTTCCATTCCTGTCAGGTCATCCAAGTTATTCTGCACTGACGGTAATGTAAGCGATAGGAGGACGGGACTCAGAGTCTATGAGTGATATTTTTGGAATATTCCTGCTGTATTAGCTTCTGAACAGCCTCATGCTTGTTGGCAGCCTTACTCCAGCTTGCTCCAGCAGTACAGGCCATAAGCATAAATCGTCCTCTTTGCTAGTGTAGTACTTTTTGTTTGACATTCTTAAAGAACTCTGCAAAACTTAGAAAGTTTCACAACCTTAAGTATTACCCTTGTTAATGCCTGAGAAAGCTGGGAGGAAAAAAAAAACGTAAACCAGCGTACTCAGAGGTATCTACTGGTTTTGACTACAGTATGTTTTTGTACACCAAATAGACAGAGCTAAGGCTTGGTTACTCTTCCCTGCTGCAGGATGAGTGGGAGACCTCAGCACGTGCCCAATTCTGCATGCTGTGGTCTTTGCATGCCCAGCCTGTGATCCACACAAGCTGGTTGTTCTGAGGTGCTGAGTCCTTAATCAATCCAATGGGATTCGAGAGTGCTCAGACTGCTACACAAACAGATAAACAAGTCATTTGTAGCCACTTCAAGGTGGTACCCTGGAGTTCCTCACTCTTGTTTTTGTGGTTGAGATTTCTTAAAGGGAAGGGTTGAGAGCTGATTGAGTCAGCAGAACAAGCTGGAAACACATAGGTTTAACCTGAGTGCCAGTAACACATGAAGTAATACAGATCCCTGGAAGTTTTGTTCTAATTGAACTGCTGGAAAACCAACAGTGAGACAGAAGGTGATCTCAAACCCAAGGCCCAGGGCTTGCTGGGGGTGGTTTGGTGTGGATCACTACAACATCCTGTTAAATGGAAAATGTTTCCAGGGCTGCTGCAACACCTGTGTTTGTTTCAGCAGAGCTATTCATTCCTCTAGTCTGCTTGGGGTCTGCCTGGCTGCCCATTCCTAGCCCTGTCTGAAGAATTACTTATTGGCCAGCTACTCTCGTGAACAGCAATTTATTTTAGTGATGTCGTTTTGTTTTCATACCCCCATGACTGAGTTTTAAA
The DNA here is from genome assembly GCA_013400535.1 of Scopus umbretta. Lineage (NCBI taxonomy): Eukaryota > Metazoa > Chordata > Aves > Pelecaniformes > Scopidae > Scopus > Scopus umbretta. The sequence continues at coordinate 16,870 of VZTL01037824.1, read as the reverse complement.
TCTGTTTTATTGGTCATTATTATTATCCTCTACCCTCTATATACTGGAAGATCCTAATATTCTGGTAGTTTTTATTGATGCCATTGTAATCACTGTTTTATAGTCCTTGTCACCATACCAGGTTTAAAAAAAAAATCCCTGACACAGTTCTTGGTCTCATTGCAGGACTAATCTGAACACACTAAGACAAGAATTACACTTCATTTAAGTAGCCAATGAGAAATTACCATCCATAGGTCATGCTTTTCTGATATTCGGATCTCATAGTGCCCATGGATATCATGTGCTTGTATACTCACAGATCCTGCTAAGTCGTAGAGTTTGAGTATGTGTGCTCAAGTCACTGTATAGATGAGTTTTATATCAGTCTGGACTTAGTTTGGGTGGGGTTTCTTTCTTTTTTTTTAAACTTTAATTTATTTATTTATTTGCTCCTTTGCCTCATCCATAAATGGTCATCATCTTCTGTTATTATTGGTTATCATCGAATGCGAAAACACTTTTGAATTTCTTGATGGGAGAAATATAATTGTTGTATGTTATTTTGCTTTCACTAAACCGTGTTAAACCACTGGTATTAGGAGGAGGTTAAATGGAAGTCAAACTAACTACTGCAGAACAACATTGCTTTAGGGCTATATTGTTATGGCTGGAATAAATTGGCATCTTCATATGGTCATGGTGCCCACTGAGACCGAGACCATTTGCAATGAACTAACTGAAAATTTCTTGTTCTCCCTTCAGACTGTGCTGGTATTGCCAGAACTGTTTGCATTCACCTGCCATCTAACTGAATTTATCAAGTTCAGGTAAAAAGTCATGCAGTTGTTTTGTTATGTTAGGCCACACAATTTTTGACTTGGCTGACTCTGCTGTTTAAGGCCGGGCGCTAAAAGTGAACCAGCTGAGTATTTTGTAGATATAGAAGATTCATGGGATTTGATGATTTGTTGTTAACTGGGTTCACTCTCTTTCTTTGCCCATTTGATACATACTGAGTTATTTGTTGGGGTATGTGTCTTATCTCTGGTGGTAGCTACTAGCAATTAGCCTTCCCTTGTCTGAGATCACTGACCTTAGAAATGGACCAGTGCATTTCACTGAGCTGGGGAAAAATGAGTTTGCTGACAGCCATTTTTGGTTGTGATAACCACAGTTCAGATGGAGATGCCCCAGTCCAATTGCAAGGTAATTTGCTTCGGGCCTTACAGATTGCTGAGTTTTTCAAATGTTAAAGAAAAGTGAATAAAGCTGTGTTAGTCTCCAAAAGTGTGAAGTTATTGGTATTGTTAGCATTGCTGCTGCTGTGTGCTATTAGTGAGATAGATAGATATAGATGCACATTTGTAACTTATGCCATGTACTCTCATCACAATCAATCTGCACCTCTTACAGCATTCTACTCAGGAATTTCTGCATGACTGTGGAAGTTTAAACAACCTCTTCCATGATAAAAGGTGCTCTGAAGATATGTGCTAAGGGGTACTGCTGGTACAATGCCAAAAGCAAGTGCTTCTCCATGATCAGAGCTTCTCCATGCAGCAGTCCTGTGGGACTCCTTGCTAAAGGATGTTGCAGGTACAAAGAATTTACATAGGCTCAATGGAGGATGGGAGAGGAACTTGGTGGAGATATTCGTTGGTGGTTGCTAAATAAACAAGCCACAAAATGCACAAGAAATCCATGGACAAATATTATACTTGCTTGTCCTGGTCTCACTTTTCTTAAGTTTCAACTAGTGACCACTGCTGAAAACAGAAGGCTGGGCTAAATGTGCTCTGAAGCCAGGATATAGTCTTTTGTTGCTTCTAGCTCCTACCATGTCCTGTCCTGCTCAATACCCCAATCTTGCCCCATCCAGTCTATGTTTTAGGGTTCTGCAACTTTTCTAGTGTATGAATTTCCTAAGCCAGCCACTGTATTTGGCTTTTCTGGTAACCTGTAATGTTTAATTCCAGCTGTTCCAAGCACTGTACAAGGAGAGCCTTGAATGTCTATCAGGACACGCCACCACAATATTTTATCTCACTGTTTAGCAGAGGGACTTTTTTTTTTCCTTTCTGCTCTTGTTTCTTATCTTATCTTATCTTATCTTATCTTATCTTATCTTATCTTATCTTATCTTATCTTATCTTATCTTTCATTCTTATCAACATGCTACTGTTTTGGGTTTTATCCATCCATGTAGTGTCTTGTCTTCAGCCATTTTTTTTTGCCCTTTATTTTGGGAATTTTCTAAGAACTTGCTGTTGCTACTTCACAAATAAAATGCCAAACACCATTCTTTTCTCTATAGTTATGACTTCTGAATTTTGTCTTGAATCTGTGGATAGCTCATATATTTTTAAATGCTTTTGAGACAAAAATTATATAAAATTATTCTGTCGTCAAAATACATTTGATCAGTTTGGCACTTGTAAATCAGTGATCTTCACTCATATTGCAAACACACTGCTAGAGCTGGCTAGAAATTAATATTCTGAACAGATTTTGTTCAGGAGTGTAGGATTATATATGTTACGTGTTAAGATTAAGGCACACCAGCAAGTTACAGGAAGCTTACGGTTGGTATAATCAGTGGTCTTAAGAATCAGGTACAGGATCAACCCACAGAAGTGACTGGGCTGGCTTGATGCTATAGGGATATAGAGTCTGACAGTTTTATTTATTAAGACAAACATTTTTATTGAATGTGACTATTTTATATCAAAGCAATTCTCAGCATGGGTAAGAGGGCAGAATGATGTCTCTGTTCTGGCCTGGGATGTGCAGCCATAACTTTGGTGAATATTTGGACCATGCAAGCAATCACATTGATGTCAGTAGCTCTTCAAAATGAATAAGGTTGTACAGATCAGTTCTTAGACTCATAACAGCCTCCCAGTGTGCCGCTCACATCCTCTGTATTTAAAACATCACCTTTACATGTGGCCTGCTGGGTCCTTCAAAGTAGTAAGTTGAAGCAAATACAGCTGAAGCCAAAGGGCTAGAAGAGAGAAGACTGAGAAGAAAAGCTTTTGAAGACATGGGAGGAGGTTAGCTCTACCTCCTGAAGAGTTGATGCTAACTTTATGAGTCTGACTTCTTTTAAAGGGTTCAAGGTCTAAAGTCCCCTTTGCAGCACATTAACTAGCATGTTGTGCATGTTCTGAGAAATCAGGCTGTGGCTATACAGTGCCTCTCCCGTCATCTCCAGATTGGGCCTTCACACTCATCTTATATGCATATTCATATCTGCCGTCTTTGATTTTCACATGTGCACAACAGTTTTGCTGCCTGCACAGTCCTTTTTTTATAAAGGCTTGTTGCTGAGCCATGTGTTTGGGTGCAGAAGCTCCATAAAAATATCCTGGCTGAAGTGCATGTCCCAGCACTTAGGAGTAATATAGAGAAAAGGGAAAAGTGCAGCTAGGATGTTGGGGAAGAAGGATTTGTGGTAGCTTGAGTTGTTAACTATAAATTTGTATACACCATTTTTATTTCATATATATAATTTATACATAAAGTAATACACTCAGTTTTCTACTTGCCAAGTAAAAAAGGAAAGGACAAAAGCTATACATGAGATTTCAAACAAGCAGCTGAGACACATGTTCTCTGTAACCAACTGGCTGTGGTGTTTTGAGAGCTCTCTTACGAGATGAAAGATGTAAGGATCTAAGGGACTTCATCTGAGTTATGCCACCACCAGCCTGACCTATCAGCCAGCCATTGGTATTATCAGTTATTTGTGTGGGTGTACCATGTTAAGGCCCTAATTTTAATAGAAGCTCAGTAGGTATTACTGATTACACAAGACAACTCTTGTCCTAAAGAGTTTACAGTTTGAATGTATAGACAGAAAAAAGATGAGAGAGGAAATGAGCACAAGGAGTTGAAATGAGCTGAGGCAATATTTTCATGCTAGTCAGAAAGGTATGAATGGAATCTAGAATTTTAAATTCATAGTCCTGTGCCTTAGGTATAAGACAACAGAACACACGTTGGTGCACAGTGCTTGCTCATGATACTGTTACTCTTATGAAAGTGTTTTCAGAAGCAGTGATGCCTTGAAAGATAACAGAGAAAACCTGAAGAATGCTCCCTGGTTGCACCTGAGAAGCTTTAGAATTACATCCATCTTGCACATGCTTGAACTGGTTTCCTCAGTGCTGATTTTTGTGCTTGCCTGGGAAGGTCTAGATTGAAGCGGGGAGATCTGACTGGCTTATGCAATAATGAAGATAGACAATAAGGCTCATCCTCCACAAAAAGGCCACTATTAAACAGCATGTGTTGCAAATAAACATTTAAAAATCAACAGGTTAAGATAATTTCTGCAAGAGTAGTAAATAAGCTCTGGAGTTCTGTAAACAGCTTATGTTAATATCTAATATCTCTTGAAAAAGAAAAAAAATCTAAATTGCTGGAGGGCTGCCATTTATGTACTTTATATATGTCAAAAGAGGAAAAAGAGACATGCCAGTGAACAGTAGACCAGTTAGGCTGATTCAGTGATGGATAAGTTAATGGAACAATTAATTTGGGACTTTATTATTGAGGTATTATAAAGTAAAAATAGAAATAATATCAGGCAACTTAGTTTTGTGGAAAGTAGGCCTTGTCAAACAAAACTTCAATCTTTTTTGGCAAGATTACAAGTCCAGTTAATGAAAACATCTTTGTTGACACAGTGGATTTAGATTTCTCCAAGGAATTTGATTTAGTACCATATGGTATCTTGAGGAGGGAAAAATATATGGAATGAACAGGGCACACTTTGAGTGGATTAAAACTCTCTCACTAGCAGAGATGAAAATGCAAAAGTTAATAGAGATTATCAGCAAGCAAAATCTTTACTAGTAAGATAATTTATAGGTGCAACTCTACTTCTTTTAGTTCGTTGTTTTGTTATATTTTCCTGGTAAAATTCGCCAGCAGTGTAGACCCTCAGAATGGCAAAATTCTGAGAATACTCTTAAATTTCATAACTTCTCTGAATTGCTCTGACATGACATAGAAGGTGAGATTCAATTCACTTTAAAAAAATTAAAAATCAGGTGCCATTTTAAGTATCCTAAGAAACTGAATTCAGCTGCCTGGGGCTGGTAGATATGACACAAGACATACAAGAAACTCAAACCTTTCCAGAAGATCAGCTGGGTTCATGTGAGATTTCTCCCAGCAGTCTGAACTGGACTGGCACACCCATGTTTAGGCAAGGAAATCCTATCACAACTAATGTCTGTCAGCTGGAGGTTTCTCTCCCCAGCCACTGCTTCTACTTGCAGCTGTTGACACAGCACTTGCAGTCTAAGAGCAGTAGGTGACTAGCACCTAGGGATGCCTGAGCTGGACTCTTGAAATTTTCAGTGTGCCTTGTGTTGTTTAGTACTTGCTAGGAAGAGAATACCCAGTGTTTACCAACCCCTTTGAAATCAGTTAGCTACACAACCTTCACATTTAAAGAGGAGCCAAAAAAAAGGGGACTGGAAAAAGTCTTCCCATGTGAACTTCAAGAAGTTTAATCTATTCAGTTTATCAAAGAGAAGATTGAAGGATTACCTGATTATTTTGTAGAGGTCCTTATACATGGAAAGCTATGATAATGAGAAGATTTGCAGTCTTGCAGGCAGAGATATAATGAAATCCAATTTGCTGGAAGTCAGACAAATTCAAGCTTGAAATAAAACACACTTTTGAACACTAAGGTTAATTAAACATTGGAAGAATTTCTATGGAGGAAGTGATAGATTTGCCATTGCCTAGAGTCTTTCAGGCAAAACTTTAGTTTTGGATGCCCTTTAGTCCACTCTGTAGGAAAAAAATGCCATGGCCTCTGTGCAAAAGTTTTCAAACTAGATAATCATAGTGGTCCTTTCTAACTACAGAGCACATTAATTTATGAACTGAAGAAAATGGGCCCTACTCTTCCAAGAGAGCTGATGCTATTGAAAAATCTGTCCCATCTGAGAAATGAGAAATATTGGAACCACTACAACAAAATGCTTCCTTGGAGGAATGTATGACTATTCTCTCAGCACACATTTTTTGAGATTGCCTCAGTAGATGTCAACATGGCATACTGCTCCTCCTCTTGATAAGCATAAACTTGGAGAGAAATAGAGATAAGGTAATTTGAATAAAAGTCTCAGGCAATAGAGTAAACACCTTTGCCCCTGTATTCAATTGCATGCTCAAGCATCAGCTTTTACTGACTGTTGATTTATTCCCTTGCACGTTCATAACACTGTGAATATTGCTGTTCAGCAAATGCATTTTCACCTGTTGTACAATTAATGTCCCACAATTATCTTCATTCCCAGGCATTCCTGCTGTTTCCAGAAATTAAAAAAAAAAAAA
>VZTL01037824.1:0-10513 GCA_013400535.1 Scopus umbretta | reverse complement strand
AAAAAAAAAAAAAAAAGCGAAAATTTTTGGTGGTCCTTCATTCTTGAACAGCAAAGTCAGAGGGAGTGACTTCAGATGAGATCAGAGGAAATCACCCCGGCAATCATGCTGGTGTGAAGAATATCCATGGTGTAAGGGTATGGGTCTGAGGGAGAGACATTGGTTGTAAAGAAGAGTGCTCAGGAGCAAATCCTGGATGAATGCCCCTTAGAAGCAATAGGTACAACTTACTATGAAAAGTGCAGTAGGAGATAACAATAGACAACCTAAAGACATGAAGATACAGAAAGAGAAAAAAAGTCTATGTTGGACCACAATTCTTGTTTATCCTTTTAACCTTATCAGTTGACTCATTCTTTCTTCTTGGCCAGTAAGAAGACAAGGGAGGTGCAAGCTACACACCTGTATCTAGATTTGGATTTCAGATCCTGGTTTGTATTTCAAATTCTTTCCAGTTGTACAGACATTCAGCTATGGTGATACAGTTCGCTGCTTTGTATCATGGGGATGACTTAGGACTGAAAGCTAGATTTAGATTTGGATCTCATATTAGTTCTGCAGAAAATATGAACCACTTCTGATTTTGCATTTTAAATATCTTCCCTCTCACCACATGCCTTTGATTTAAAGCTGGGTTTTATGAATATAATTTATTTAAATGTGCTGAAAGAAATTGATAGTGGAGGGCTGGAGAACCTGCTAGGTAGACAATGGACAGTACAACAGAGATTGTGAAAGAGAAGTTCTGGGAATTATATTGTTTAGTTTTGCTCTAAGAACAGATTGATTCAATTGAAGGGCAGTGATTCTTCATAATATTTGGAAGTGTGTTTCTGGAGCAGCATCAAGGTTTTAGCTGTTTTTAGGTTTAAGATACATCTATGAGTGCTCGCTGCACTGTTTTCCTTTTAGGTCCTTTGTCAGGATTTGTTAGCTTTATACTGGTCTGGTGATCCTCATGCTCTGAAAGAGTGTTTCACAGAAGGAGGCTTCTTTTCCACAGCCTTTCTGTGTTTTATGTTAACCAGCTGCCCATCACCAATATTCTTCTCTTCAACAGTGATTGTCCTTGAATCTTAGTTAGCTGTCTTTAAGCAGAGATTTGTACACTGCTTAGCTGTGGGTCCTATGTCTTAGTTTCCATCCTTTTTTTCATCAACAATTCTCTACAAGCCCTGTGGCACCTCACTTAGAAAACTAATATTAGGAAAGCTTTTAACACCACTGAGGCCGCCCAATACAAACAGAGAGGAGAGATCAGCCTGAAACTGATTCTCACACGCACAGTATCCATCAGGGTTTGTGTTACTTAGCTCATGAAATCTTAACCCATAGACCTCAGTCAAATTGCCCTGATATTCACAGCTTTCTGTGGTACTGAATATGAGAGGAAATACTGTCAAAACTTTTGGCATTGGAAAGCACTTTGATTTCTTATGACAAATGCACCTTTACATTAATAAATGGCTGAACATAGTAGATGTGTATGGTATGGATGGATGGATAGATAACTAAAAGAATGGTATGAACAGACAGATGGATATATAATGCTGCATGTACTGAGAAAAAATGACTACAAAACTATCCCAGGAAAAAATGGGAAGTTTCTCATACAGTGATCTGAACTTCTTCCCTTTGTGTCAGCTTAACAAAAACAAAAAACAAAAAGGAGATATGTCAATTAAAGGCCACAGCAGCTTTAAAGGAAATGTGCTGATTTCAGTAAAAGCAGCTGAAATACCTCCCAGTGTGGAGGAAGGTTTTGGCATGAATCCTGCAGGCTGTGGGTAGAGAGTAATTGCCAGCAAACTTCGCACCTCTACACAAAGATGAACTAAAATATAGTTTAAGCATTTAAAGAATACATTACTCTTCTTACATTTTATGCTTAAAGAGGGTGCTGACAAGTATGGAGCATCACAAAGAAAAGTCTTACCAGCACAATCAGTGCTAAGTGGTTGTGCTTTTTATTTGCATTTCCTTCATTCTGTTCTTTCTTTTTTTTGCAAAAGACTAAATTGATTACCAACTTTGTTTTGATGAGTTCCATCTTTCTCTACAAAGTCAAGATAGTTGTTCATGCCTTGATTTTAAAATAATTTTTTTTTGCTGCAAGTGTGGAGTCATCACTCTTCTTTGGTAAGGCTTTAAATTTTCACTTTAATGGCATATGTCTCATTATTTCAGAGGTGAAGAAAAATCAGTCCTAATTTTAGACAGGCAGGCTGGGCCCAGAGATGACAAATACGAGCTTTGGCCAGACTTGTGAATTCCCCTGAAAACTTGCTAACTTGCATGTTCTCTGTCACATTCAAATTTTGGAGTAAAATTTCAGCCTTCTACACTGTTATGTACTTAAAAACATTTAAATTGTTTCATCTTTAATAAGCATTGTTAGTTCTACTACATGTCTAGAAACCTAATTTCTTTTGAACGTTAAAAGGTAGCTTTTAATGTTTTCAGGTAATTCAATCCTGGTAAGCATTTCATAGAACCACAGAGTGACTGAGGTAGGAAGGGACCTCTGGCGGTCATCTTGTCCAATCCACATGCTGAATCAGGGTCACCGAAAGCAGGTTGCTCAGGACCATGTCCAGACAGCTTTTGAATATCTCCAAGGATGAAGATTCCACCACCTCCCTGGGTAACCTGTGCCAGTGCTTGATCACCCTCACAGTGAAAGTGTGTTTCCTGATGTTCAGAGGGAATCACCTGAGTTTCAATTTGTGCCCATTGCCTCTGGTCTTCCACTGGCCACCACTAAGGCTCTATCCTTTTTGCACCCTCTCTTCAGGTATTTATATAGATTGATAAGATACCCCCACGAGCCTTCTCTTCTCCAGGCTGAGTAGTCTCAGCTCTCTCAGCCCCTCCTCATAGGGGAGATGCTCCAGTCCCTTAATCATCTTTGTGGCCCTTCGCTGGTGTTGTGGTTTAACCCCAATCGGCAACCAAGCACCACACAGCTGCTCGCTCACCCTCCCCCTGCCCCAGTGGGATGGGGGAGAGAACCAGGAAAAAACCTAAAACCCATGGGTTGAGATAAAGGCAGTTTTATAGGACAGCAGAGAAAAGAGAAAATANCACAAGAAGCTGGGAGGGAACGCAGGCAGGACAGCTGACCCAGGCTGGCCAAAGGGCTATTCCATACCACCTGACGTCACGCTCAGTATAGAAACTGGGGGGAGTTGGCCGGGGGGGCAGCGATCGCTGCTCGGGGATGGGCTGGGCATCGATCGGCAGGCGGTGGGCAATTGCATTGTGCATCACTTGCTTTGTATATTCTTTTATTATTATTATCATTATAATTATTATTATTATTTTCTCTTTCTCTGCTGTCCTATTAAACTGTCTTTATCTCAACCCCTGGGTTTTAGTTTTTTTTTCCCGGTTCTCTCCCCTCATCCCGCCAGGGCAGGGGGAGGGTGAGCGAGCGTCTGTGTGGTGCTTGGTTGCCAATCGGGGTTAAACCACAACAATCACACGTGCAAATAGTAATTATTCCAAGGGTGCCTATAGAGGACCCATGAATATATGGGGCTCATAGTAGGTAATAAAAATAAGTTTAGGTTTCTATAGAAGTTGGCAATGCTGTGCAGTCTGGATATGAGCCAGTACTATGGTGCTACGCCTGGCTGCTCAGGATAGCTCCCTGAGACAGATGCCTTTAGCGATGTGGGCATAGCTTGAATGGAAAACGTAGTCCTCAGGGATGTTAAATCAGAGCACAACCTTTCAGCAGATGGCACGTATTTTATAGCAGAGCTCTGGGTCACAGAGGAGTAGAAAAACTCAGCTATTCCTTGTGCTGAGGACTGCTAAAGCTCCATCATCAGGGAGCCCTTCCATGGCAGTGTAAGTGAAGGTCAGATTTCCATATTGTGTCAGCTCTGGGACAAGGTCATAGTTATCATAGTTACATACCTGTGCCACTGGATTTTCCATGGCAGAGCAGTAATATTTGGAGGCCCTATAAAAACATAGGCAATAGAAAGTTGAAAGAAACCAGCAGAAGCTAAAGTGTATATTAAAATGTAAATAGCAAGAGAGAACAGTTTGTGTAAGATTAGGATGAAAAATATATATGATGATTATAAAACCTGATGTAATGAAACATGACAGGGTGGGGCCCTAGGGCTGAAATAAACTAGATTCTACTCTTTAAACTACATTATGCAAGACTGAAGATATAGAAAATGGCAAAAGTAATGCAGTAATAAAAATGTTTTGGAAAGTGAGACAGGGTGAACCAACACAGTCTTTTTCCCCTCATGAATCTCCTGCCAATATATTTGAATATAAGTTTTATCTTGGCCTTGTTTATTTCCAGCTTATTTAAATTTTGAAAGGATTTGTGGTTTCTTTTTTTTCTTTTAACTGAGTGGAATATGCAAATAACGCCACCAAAGAAGAAATGATCATTAGCTAAAGCACATACAGAGAATTTGTATTACAATATGATCTGAGTACTTGCATTCCCCTCAAGCCCCTTTGCAATCCACCCATGGATAAGTGTGTACCCTCATTCACAGTCATGCAGACATGTTCTTGCTTGGATGTTTCAGGGATAGACACAACAGCAGTCCAATAGCAAGGAAAGAAATGCAGAGGTCTGCCCTCACATGGGACAAGGCCATGTGCCCTACTGATCAGGGCTTACCTCCAAAAACAAGGATCCAGTTCTTCCCCCTTACTGCTCCTTCTGCTTTGCTCTATAAACTTAGGCTTTTGTGATCACAGATGTGTTGCATTTATGACAGATCTGCTTATAAGCCTGGCTGTGTTTATTATACAGCCAAAATTTACTGCCATGGAAAGGACTTAAAAGCTGGTCTGGCCTAAAGCCCAGTAATGAGCTGCATCAATCAGTTTCAATAACACTCTGGAATCAAATACATGGATCTCGGTGTGCAGGGCCAGCATTAGTGTGTTTATACGCCCATGAAAGAGGTACAGGCCTTTCCATTTTATTGTCTGGGAAACTGAGTCAAAAGACATCAGCAGCCTGGTTCTGTTGCCATGGAAGTCGATAGCAAAAAAACCTTTTACAGTCACAGAAAATGGAAGGCTGAGTGAGAACTGATACATCTCAGTAAAAATGCCAAATCTATTGGCTCCCAGGCTTTTACAACTAAGGCCATGTTTTGTTTCATTCCTTGTTAGGCACCAATGGTCTATCATGATCAGTACTTTCTCTCTGTTTTGGTTTGCCAAAAGCATCTGTGATGCTTCAGAAGAAAGCAACTCTTTCATCTGTAATGAATTGATACAGATTTGCAACCCTGTGTACTGGAGAAAAGGAGATAGAAGTGATCTTCTTTAGTGAACAGAGTTTACCTTGGAAGAAGAATCTGAATTACCTTAGTATATGCAGGTATTTGGTATGTATTACTACTGGTGGTAGAAGTATTAAACTTCTAAAATCGCCTAAGGTATATTGGATATGTGTTCAGTTACTAATATTTAGCACAAGAGGTCAGGCAGTACTCTGTGGAAAAAGATGTGCCTTCCTTGGATTAGCAGTTCTGGTTTTTAATGTCTTGAAATCACACATTATTCATAAATTATAGGTAAAATTAAGGGAGTGAGAAGTCATCATTCTGCAGTAACTCTCTTCATCAACAAGTTGCCTTCTGAATGTAAAAGGATGCTGCATCAGAGCAGATTAAAGCCTTTGCTCTTTTTCCTCTTTGTTCTGGGTACAACGTCAGTACTGTGCATCCAGCTGTTTGAACAGAGAGGATTAACCTTCTCCTGGGGCCAATTATACAGCCCATCTGTCTGCTGTCATTGCAGAGCTGCCAAGGGGCCCAGCCAGGGACACATGTGGCAGGGTCCTGCTGTAATGAGCGTCCGTGTTTCAGACAAGACCTCCTGGCGGTTCCTGAGATGTGGGTTTGGGTAACTCGGGGCACCAACTCTTCTGCTCTAGTGGTGATTTCTGGCTGTTGAGACTCATACTTGGTCACTCCACACTGGCAGCCCATATGAGTGAGCCACAGATCCAGATGTGGCAAGGTTGGGTTGTCTTTCACTGGGCTGTGTGCATGAGCCTTGTTACGGGTCAAGAGATATGTACATGAACACTGCTAATTGAAAAGCTACCAAAATCCTGGGCATTTCTGGGGCCCTGAATGTTCAGTCTCTGCTCCTTATTTTGGGATCTTGCAGACTGGCGCTCTAATGGGCCCCAAACACCAGTGGTCCGACTCCCGGCTTGTACATGATGATTATCCCCACCACACTTCCTGTGTCAGTGGTGGAAACATGTCAATGATAAAGAAAGAGCAATTACAACCACTGCTGTAATCTCTGTATGTGTGATCAAAATTTGATTGCTCTTCCTATTGGAACAAGGCACTAAAATACAGTAATATAGCAAATCTGAAAGAATGTTTACTAGAGTAGCCACTGGTAAAAGTGCAAGCACGAAATTTTGAGCTGTTTGGGGAACCATCCCCACCTGACAAATATATGGACAGGAGGTGGACATTTCTGGAGGTTTGCTACCTGGGGGGAACCTCCCAAATACATAAAGACTGTTTGGCTGAAAAATCAGGGAGAGGCAGTGAACAGTGTTTTCCTTTCTCCCCGTCCCTCCAGCTGAGCACACCAGGACCATGAGTCATAAGTTCTCACAAAAATCAAAGTAGTTTTCATTCTGTTGGCTGCAGATGGACATTTTAAAATCAAACATTTATTCTTTGATTTTTCTTTTGAGTGCTGAGGGAAGACAGAGAGTGGGGAGAAGGGCAAAGGAAATGATGCACTGAAAAAATGTCTATTTCATTGTGGGAATAAGTCCTTGAAAATTAAAAGGCAGTCTTGAAAGTGGTTGATTTTAGGAAAATGATGTCATTACCTCGGAAATATTTGCCAGCTAAATTTCATGTTGTATCAGGATATGGTGAAGCATGACTGCAACACAAGTTTGCAAATAATACCTTGAACCGCAGCTGCAGCTGTTACAGTGAACACTAACACATTTTGAAAAGGACATTAAACTTTAAGACTATTTGTAACCATTAGACAGCAAGCTGAAACATAACAGAAGACTGCTTCCAAATCTGCTTGCAGTGAGCTGCTTCTATAGCTTCCACAGACTCCTGTTAGGTGGAAGATTTGGGTCTGATTTAATTCTTCTCATCGTCTTAATTATGGAAATGACTGGAAAAATCACTTTAAATAAGAAATTAGGAGTGGTCTGCATGGTTACATTTGAAGCACAAAGAAGTGTTTTTCTATGTGCATAAGGCTTGCTGACCAAGATCTCAATTTTTTCAGTGCTTTCCCCATGCATAATAATAATTGGATATTTATGTTTATTTCTGGCATGTTTGAAAACTGGAAAACTCTGGTTCATAGTGATCTAAACATAACGGAGCTGTCAACTGGGTTTTTGCAGTCATTTCTCTTAATACTGTGAGAAATAATATGGAATGCCCCACTGAGAATATGGGGTTGTATGTATCAGTGCCCATAAAATATGATTATTATTTTCCCACTGAAGAAGAAAAGTGTTAGTAAAAAGAAAGATTCTTTATATAGAAACTGCATTAGAGGATTTTAAAGGGATTCTGTCTCAGTTTCCCCACAATCATAAATTAAGAATATGGATACCACAAAACGTTAAATCAATCTGTTGGCCAAAGGTTGTTTATATGTAGGGTGGGGCTGACTTATTTCTTCAGAGCTGAAAGCTCTGTATATATCTAGTGATGAGAGCAGGGTTATGTACAAAGAAAAGGCAAAAAGAAAAAAAAAAAGATGAAGGCCAAAACACATACAACCAATCCTTTGAAACTGATGGGAATATTGCCTTTCTGAAAGTTGAATTATGCATTATGAATACTTCATCTAATGCATTTTGCCCACACTCCCATTTTTAATTTGTGAATCTGTGTCAAAATAGTCTTGGATTTCACATTATTCACAGATAACCTGCAAACACAGTATTAAAGTTGTGCTAGAAGCTCCTAAATTTCTGAATCCTTTCACTGCTATTAACTCCACTACCAGTATATGCACCCAGAATGAAGAAATGGAATTTTTTCTTGATATTCCAAACATCCAAGCAATTAAATTCAGTAAAGGTTATCTCACATGCAACCACTGGCCTGTGGAACATGATTGAGAAAGTACTTTCACATAAAACACTTGCCCACTGTTCTGTTAGACTGCCTACGAACTGTGATAATTAGTCAACCACCCAACTTTCTATGGACTATTTCCTCAACTGTTTCATTATCTATATAAAATTGAGATAACAAAAAAATACTCCCAGCTGTTACAAAAGTGGCTTGAAAACAGAATTTGTTGTATGAAAAACAGGTACATCCTTCTGTCAAGCTCCGGTCCAGAAGAAGTAATGAATCATGCCAGGGACACAGATGGGGCTGGACAAATTCAGAATGTGAATGGATGGTGCTTTGTAACTTATTATGGTTTAATGCCAGTATCACATGAATAGACACACAGATCAGAATAGAATTATCACATCCCACATTTGTGAGGTCTGACTCTACACTACCATAAAGTTAGCATAAAATAATGCTGATTGAAATTTTTATGTGGAGTTCCCAATTACTTGCCTAAAATATTACTGTCATGTTACTGTTTTACTTTCCTCTTCTTAAGGTGCTTTGCTGTACATTGGATGAGCACCCGGTACATAACACTTATCTGAAAATGTCATATCTGAAAAAAAAAAACAGAATAAATGTTCAACATGACCAGATTTTTCCTGCATAGTTTCTGAGTGAACCAAGTATCTTGGTAGAATACTTCTTATAGCAGTTGTGCTTCTTCTGGGTTATAGCAGAAATGAGAAGCTCTCACAGGTGTGTGGGGGTAATAGGGTGTTTCCATACCTCATTATCACTGACTGTGCTGACAGTGCTGACTTAGTCTGTCAGGACTTGAGTAGGCAAAATACCCAGACATACCTGTTAAGTCCCAAAGAAGGCAATAGAACATAAATGTATACCTTAAATTTTGTGTGGATTTATGTGCTCTGGTGAGCTGTACATTTGCTGTAGAAATGGAGTTCCTATCCCTCTTGTGCTTGTGTTGTACTCAGTAGGATTCCAGACAAGTGTCTATTGATTATGTTTTAAAATCACCATGCTATTATGAAGAGAAAATAATAAGACAGAGTAATAATCATAATTAAAAACCTAATGTTTCCTTGAGGTAGCTCAATTTAAATTCAGTGGAGCTACACAGAGCTCAGTTGGGCCTATTATTTCCTATTAGATTTTCTGGCAGAGCTAGGATGTCATACAAACACTTAAAAACTGAAAAGAACACAATTACTACATGCCAGTTCTGTGTTCTAGAGACAATTGGGCCAATCACTCTGATTTCAGCCTGTAACTAATCACAGTAAGAGCAAAAGAACCACATTGAAGACCTAGCAGTTAATTTACTATGTAGAAGTAAAAAGCAGCCAAGCTCATAAGTCTTCCTCAAATTTACTACCAAACAAAAATGACACGTACAGTACTGGGATGAACTGAAAGTGCAAGAACTCTGCTGGGTCGACACTGCAAATACTTGCAGAGGACATGTGTGTTGAAGGGGTATTTGAGAGTAGATGCCAGCAGAAATCCTCTCTGTATATACATATCTTTTATATATTATGCATGTGTTTGTTTACAATGCATGCATATACATGTACCTATATACATGTATGCAAGTGTTTATACAGGTGTATATTTTGAGTTCTTTGTCTTTGAGCATTTTATACCTTGCTGACTTGCTCCAATGAATTCCCAAGCTCTGAGAGCAGAAGTGGGGCAGGAAGAAGCAAATTTATTACAATGTCCTCTGATTTCTGTGCAGTTTCTTGTGCCTGTGGATACAGTCATCGGAACAAAACTCTGCCTGAATTCCTAACACATGTTGCTGCTGACAGCTGCAAAAAACAGCCCTTGAGTGACTGCCAGCAAGACTAAGCACACAATGAGATTTCTGCCCGTACCTACAGGTGATTGGGAGACATGTTAAAAGGTTTTCATGTCAAATGTCTTCAGTTAATTGAAACAAGGGGGGAGAGGAAAAGGTCTAACTAATAAAGTAGCTGCATCCCCCATGCTCCCAGCAAGCTCAGCTGCTCACACAGACAAGCATAAATTCCAAACCAGTTTTTCATTAATGAAATTTCCTATTCCAGCTCCACTGATGTAGAGGTTTCCACTTTCAGGCCCCTTGCTGTTTTGCAGAGCTTATTATTAGTTATTATTCATCTGTCCTCAATTCAGTGGTCGGATCTGTCTGTTGCTGCTTTAGGAGGCAGAGATTCTAGCCAAGCTTAGTGAGGGAAAAATATAAAACAGACAAATAACCATTGCATGAAGTTCTTTTCCTGTGGGCTGCCAACCTCACCCTGACATCATGCAGATCAGGAATAATTTTCAATCAACAAAGACAGGGCCACAGCAGATGAAACCTGAGACAGAACACAAAGTCACACTGTGACTGTGACAAAGTCACATCCTCATCCTAAGCTGAG